>JAEMWC010000529.1:257500-335000 GCA_016490735.1 Pachyseris speciosa
AAATGCATTTCCACCCATTTGAGAGGACTTTAATTTAAAAATTTTCCCGCGGAGCATGCCCCCCCCCCCCCCTTGACCCCCTATTTGTCTCATGTTAACACGTTCCAAGTGAGCCCTCCCTCACCTCCTGACCCAACTGTAAACTTGCTGCGCGGGCCCTGGTTATGGAATTTAGGTGTCGACTACTTGACGGCCCAGTTCATCAGATTAAGGCAAATTAAAGGGTAAATACTTTTCGGCCACGCCAAAAGAAAGACATTCACCAGTGAGGTTGTACGATCACAATATTCAATATTGATTAGGGTTCACAAAGTGTGTCTCCCTGTTTTAGACTCAGGACCTAATCGTGCGCGATCATCAATATTAACCTGGCTAGCATTCCAAGACCTTGTCGACCTCATTTCATAACTACTGTACCCTGAAATTTATGGTCCTCCCCACATATTTTGCTTCTTTGAATGTCCAAAGTCCTCTCGAGTTCAGAGTTTCAAAGTCCAGAGATTTCATTCCTTTTGAGTGCCTTAATGGCGGCGTTGAGAGGGGAGAACCGCTCAAATTAAGTAAATCGTGGCTTTTAGTATATACAAGTGTGATATGTTTTGGCTATAAGGTTATTTGGCTATCCCTCGATAAACAACAAAAAGTACCAACCTTCAGGAGAGAGAGCTCACTCAGCAGCTTGCTGTTTTCTTTCTGTAGCTCGGTCAGCTGTGTCTCCAGTTGTCGTTTGCTGACCTCCAGAGCTCGCTCCCGCGTCTCTCGCTCGTTTAATTCAGCCCTGTAGCCTCTTCTCTCATTCTCAAGCTCCTATTTAGTCTTCTGAAGTTCTTGGTTTAGTTTGGAATCCAGAACGTTTTTCTGTCGCACCAATTCCCGTAGCTGGTTAAGTTTAGATATCAGCTTGATTTGCTTTTCGGCATCTTAAAAATAAAATAACAAAACATTTTGAACTTTAGCACCATCATCATGTTCTCACATACATCTTCTTTGTTAGTTTACCCAAACTGGCTGCAGTTCTGATCTCTCTGTTGAAATCTCACAGTTTCAACTGATGACTCTATACATGATAATTGTATATTCGTGTAATTTTGCACCACAATGAAGAGTAACACTCTCATGGTGCGCGGAAGTATACACGGTTGACTAAAACCTCCAGTAAAAAATCAGTCAGCAATGGATGGCACCCCAATCAGTAACTATGTAATCATCAGTGAAAAGCGATACTGGTAGTCTATTCTCACCTTTTTGGTTTCGTGAAGAAATGATACAATACAGTACCTTGAGGGCCACCAGCGCCCGGCTTATCTTCCAACGCCTCCGCACACTGCGGCTCTTCATACACACCTTGATTGGACACAGGGCCAATACTCTGCTTCAAAAGGGCCATTGTTTCCTCAAGCAATCTGTGAGTATCTCTGAGGATCTCAATCTCATCGATTAATTCCTTTCTTTCTCCAGTTACTTCGGAGAGGTCGTTTTCAGCACTGGCCAGCTTTTTCCTCAGTTGTTGGTGTTCTTCTTCTGCCCCTTCTGTCTTCTTAAACAGAGATTCTTGCATTGAAGCGATTTTCGTCTCGCTTTCTTGCATCATTTGTTCCTTCAACTGAGAAAGCTCCTTCTCTTTTTCCAGTCTCAGCTGTGCAACAACATCCAATAGTTTGTACTGGTACTTCTTCTCGGCGTTTGATTGCAGCTCCTGCATCTGTTCTTCAAAAAATCTGTTGTCTTGGGCAAGATTGCCTTTGAGCATTTCGATTTCTTGTGCATGTGTAGTTTGTAGGAACTCCTTCTCTGCCATGAACTGGTCAACTGTACCATGGAGCCCTTGAATCACCTGCTTGTGCTGTGATTCCATTTGCACCACGCCTTCAGCGAATTTCTGTTCGTATTTTAACAACTTGTCCTCTAAAGCAGCTACTTCGTCACCCCTCACTGTTATCACCTTCTTAAGTGAACTGAGTTCGCTTTCGCTTGAGGCTCGAAACTCTTTTAGCTTTACTTTCAGTTCCTCTAAGGATGCGTCTTTCACTATCAGTCGAGCCACACTATTATCCCTATCAAGTGTCACTCTCCGGATCTTTTCTTTTAACTCTTTGTTCCTTTCAATCTGTTTATCGAGTGACTCCTTCAAATTATTCATCTCACTCCCGTGCATCTGTTTCAACTCGTCCATCTCTTCACATTTCTCTTGCAGTTGTTCACTCATCAACAGCCTTAGATTCTCCAGTTCAGCGACATGTTGTTTATTGATTCGCTCTAGCTCTTCCCGGTGTGCAGTATGCAGGCTCTGGACCAACTTCTGAGCTTCCGCGAGATTGTTCTTCATGTCTTGCTCACGCAGCTCGAATTCTTGGAGCTCACCTTTCAAACCATCAATTTCTTCATTTAACTGACGAATTCTTGCGTTCTTTCCCTGCATCTCTTGCTTAACTTGGTAAATCTTAGCTTTGTAATTTCCCTCGTCCTTCTCTCTCAGACCGTGCAGCTTATTTATAAATTTTTCTTTTACCACCACCTCGTTACGAAGATCGCTGATCAGTGACTGGTTCTCCAGGAGCTCTTCAGAGGCTTTGTCCAGTTCACACTGCTGTGATTCCAACTTAGCATCTCTCTAAACAATAAAGCAGAAAAAAGTATTGCTGTATACCCACACTTCCAGAGACAAACGTAAAATCTTGTTAAGATGATCCAGCGTTTCTACGCAGTGACTACTTTACTGTAACTGGTTATGAAGCTGTATTTTCTTTTGGTATCATTATTGAGCTTTCACAGCAGTTTTTCTGTGTGAAGAAAGACACTTCAGTGAACCATTGAAATAAAGAATGATAAGCACTGTCTAGAAAGAGAGTCTACAAAGCAGTTCTGGGAATTCGAATCTAAGGAAGAAATGTTACAAACTGCGCCGATTCAAATCATTGTAATTAGTTTCCTTTTATTTCCAGTACAGTAGACTTTTAAAAGATACTTCTTAGATGAAGACATGTGAGTGTTGTTTTAACAAGTGGTTACAACTTTTGTATCTGTGGATGAACTCATGTGCTATGATGTGATCATTCAAATGTATGCTGTTTAGGAGCAGTGTTTTCCGTTGGAGTTGTTTATTATGACATATAAGACAGTCCTAACTCTACAACGTTATTTAATATAGCCACTCGGTACCATATTTGTTACCCGCAGTTAGCATAGCTATTCGAGGTGGGAAACAGGTCGCGATAAATTATAATTGAGAATAGATGAAATAAATGAGTTTTCTTGCGTGTTCTTACTAAATAGAACATTAAACTGTGAGAATTTATCTGTAAGAAATGACACACAGTATTGTTCTGTAAAGTAACTCAAACTCAAACATTTGGATCAAAAGAAGAGAGCTGAAAAACCAAAGATTTGCCAACCTCCGATAACTGAAGCTTGTTTACCTCATTCTGTAACTCTTCTGGCTGAATTTGGGTTTCCTCGGTCGCATTGACTTCCTCGCTCTCCTGTTCTGTTAGCGTCTGCACCACTTCTGTATCCGTATCCTGGAGCTCGAACATATGGTCCTTGGAGATTTTACAAATGGTACGCAGTATTGTTTTTTGGTGCTCTTGTTATCAAGTGCAACGTTAAAGTTTTACCCTTTTAGTGCATGGAGAAAATCCTACAGTACGATATATCAAATGAAAGTTATCGATCATTAATTAACAATAGACAATTTTACAGTTGTCGGTGAAAGCGAGGCTGAGGGTGACCTTGTTTAGATAGAACCTGCCTACTTTTCTTATGTAAATCATGTTTTTCTGATGCTAACTGGTGTTCAATCAGCATAATTTCCATAAGAAAAGCAGGTAGGTTTGTATCAAAACAAGGTCACTTCTAGCCTCGCATTCAATCAAAGGCCAGGGTACTAAGCAAAGAACTGTAAAATGCTTTATTGTTGGATGAGATTGAGCATGATAGCAAGAATTATCATGGCCGAGGTTTGTGTTACATGTTTCTGCCGAAGTCGAAGGCTGAGGCGGATAACACAAACCGAGGCCATGATAATACTCGCTATCATGCGGAAACCGAATTCAATAATTGTTTTATTGTGCATAAACGGGAGCGTTTGTAAAAACAAGAGCGCGCGCAAGAAACTAACTATGCTACGTCGACTTGTAAACAAGTTAATTTGTAAGATTACAACCTCAAGTTTGCATCGCAGTCCGACAGTTTCTAGCGAAATTTTACAAAAAGCCACTCGAAAATATGTTTTTTTGAAATTAAACTTTTAGTAAAACCTTCTGCAATGCAATTCCAGAAAAGCTCCATCAAATAAACGTGTTTGTCGCCTGTGAAAAATTATTATCATTTGATACTTTTTTCCCTTCCTTTTCATTGGCCCAGAGCCTACCAGGTGACCTACTAATAACTGCCTACAAATAATGGTCTGCTCGTGCGCAGTACCGTCCAACTCTGATTTTGCTGCAAATAATATTCTGCTCATGCGTAAAAAGATTTGCCAACCTCCGATAACTGCTTCTGAATATTCTTTATCTCATTTTGTAGTTCTTCTGACTGAATTTGATTTTTCTGGGTGGCATTGACTTCCTCGCTCTCCTGTTCTGTTAGCGGCTGCACCACTTCTGTAGCCGTCTCCTGGAGCTCGATCATATGGTCCTGGGAGATATAACAATTGACACGCAGCATTGTTTTGTGGTGCTTTTGTTATCAAGTACAAGGTTCAAGTTTTACCTAGTTAGTGTATGCAGAAAATACTAAAGTACGATCATTCAAGTGAAAGTTATCGATTGTTAATTCCGTTGGCACTCTTTAGTATACTGTACAAACTAGCTCTGAGTTACGAGTCTGTGGAGAAAATCCAATTGCGCTCATTCAATTGAGCAGCACTTTCTAGCAGCTAAGATTGATATACAAGATGGTTCTACGCTTCGTGTCTGTGGATGAAATCTTGTTATTTGATGTCATTCTGTGAAGTTCCTCAAACTAAACTTTTGGAGCAAATGAAAGGAGCTGAAACAATAAAGATTTGCCAACCTCCGATAACTGCTCCTGAAGCTCCTTTATCTCATTCTGGAGCTCTTCTGGCCGAAATTGGTTTTCCTCTGTATCATTTATTTCCAAGCTCTCCAGTTCTGTTAGCGGCTGCACCACTTCTGCATCCGCCTCCTGGAGCTCAAGCAACCGGTCCTGGGAGATACTGCCCTTCTCGGCGAGTTCCTGAGAGACCTGGTTGAGATTCAAACGAAAAGACAACACCAAAGAACATTGAGTTCATCATGGTTTATAACGTAGCTAGTAAATTCATGTAATCAAATTCAATTGCGCGAGCGTGCTTCATATTTCCATTGTGCACGTTGATCGTCCGCGTTAATCTAACGCGTTGAAAATATTGTAAAACGATTCGGGTTCATGCGTCAGCTGTGCGTTCATCGAGACATAAAGCACTTGGGATGTTTAGAGAGCCCTCAAGAAACAAGATTTCTTCTTGGATACGCCTCAAGCAACTCTTACACATCTTTTCGTGCTCTCCAAACTTCCCCCGTGCTTCATATCTCGGTTAACGCTCGCTAACGCACGAACCAGTTGTTAAAAATTTGCATTCAGAAGAGAGCTCTATTAACATGCCTGTGCTAAATAGCTATTGATCGTTTTTGTATTTTTTGCTATGGATTCTTTATTAATCTCTAATTAATCTCTAATAAATCTCTAATTAATTTCATGCGTCAGCATACGTTCATCGAGATATGAAGCACGCGGGAAGTTTGGAGAGCACGAAAGTGCTTCATATCTCGATGAACGGACAGCTGACGCATAAACCAATTGTTTTATAACATTTTCAACGCGGTAGTTTAAATATTGTATAAAGAGAAATTCCCTCTGCTACGTCATCAGCGTGCACAATAGGAATATGAAGCACGCTTGCGAAATTGAATTTGAGTACACGAATTTACCAGTTATGTTATAAAGGTGGTTGTAAATCTTACGTTGGGGCGAAATCGTCTTTGTCGCTTTGTTTATGTAATTGCTCAGTTTGTTATTGCGCTACCTATGCTAACAGAACCTGATAGTCAGCTCAAACAAAGGGTCCTGAGAAAGGAGACGTTTCCCGCATCAAGCCAGAAATTGCCAACTATGTATTAAGAAACGCACATATACACGGAGACACACGAAAAATCTGAATGACCGAGATATAGCTACCCCAGTCAATGAAGTTTTCTGTAGGTTTTCAAGGTTTCGCAAATTAAATATTTTACAAAGATATTTGAGCAAGAAATCAACTAAATAAATACAAAGAAATGGCGGTAGTGGCAGCATCTAGCGCTTTGAACTCTGTTAAAAACCAAGTTATTATCAAGAACACGCAAGGTCGCGCCTGCTGAAACTTAAACCCCCTAGCTATCGCGACTATTTCCCTTAAAGGTGTGTTTATTTTCTGATCGCATTATTTTTCAGTCAGTCGCGATATATATATGTTAATCTAATTACGTGAAAACGTAGATGAGCAAACTAGGTACAATGACGTATAAGCATTCCTCTGACCTCCACACTACATACTTGCGCTGCCTTCTTATTGTTCTTCTTTTTTCTTCGCCGTTTTGATTTCTTTTACCGGATTTGCTGGAAGGGTGTTTACCTCGCTGTAGATAAAGGTTCTATATTGTGATCTCAGTTACAAAGTGTGTGAATGAATATATGAAAATCATATATTTGAACTGAGGATTAAAGAATGAATATGTGAATGATCATTGCAGTTATGAACACTACTTAAGCAGTGGTGAACATAATGTCTGAATTAAGAAAAAAAAATCAGGCTTGTACGGGAAAGTACACGTTTTGAATTAACTATAATGGGATTTCCATCATTCCCAACGCATTCATTCAACCATTCATTTCGATTCGTCATATCATTCCAATTACGAAAAAGTACAAGTTTTGAATTAACTATAATGGGATTTCCATCATTCCCAACGCATTCATTCAACCATTCATTTCGATTCGTCATATCATTCCAATTACGAAAATTAAAAAAAAAAAGAAACACTGATCTATCGTCAGTTGTTGCTAAAATAAAAGCTAAATAACTTTACCTTTCGATTGCATCAGATTCGATCATCATCACCTATCAAGGAATTAAAAACGTATGGTTATATAAAGAAGGCAACATTATAACCGCCATCTTAATTAAAGAAAGTCATTTTACCTTGGAACTGCTTGTAGTCTTCTGACGATCTTTCCAGCTTTTTCAGATCAAAATGTGCTGCTTCTCTTAGAATTACTAGATTTGTTGCATTTCAAAGCAGTCAGTCACCAAGTGTTTTCCTATTCTTCCCCCCCCCCCCCCCACACACACACACCCCAATACTACCCATTTGTTTCAGCCAATGAAGAGGGTTATAATTTAGGATAGGAAACTTTTTACCACACAGGACAATGATCTAATATTGCTGTTAGGGTTAATTCAAACTCCGAGGAAAACTCAACAAATTATTTTTTGAAGAAGTTTATTTTATGTCCATTTTCAGAAGCCCGTACAACTGCCCTATAGGGGAATCCTTGTTTACAATATTTGCCTCATTAGCATGAACAATTCAGTTTTTGATGGAGCTATAAATAAATCAGTTCTGAATATTGGAAGGTCATAGTATGAATAACTCAGCCAATGAATATGAGCCTCATGTATTGAATACTTTTTGTGCAACGCGGGTTTAAAAACTCAAAATTTTGCAAAGAATGTATGACCTCATTAGTGCTTTTGCCACCCAGAAATTTTGCAGTTTTTGGAAGACAATATCTCCTTGAATACTACACCTAAAGAGCTAAAAAATTCACAATGTATTAAATTTCACTAGCTCTTTAGCTATCTGGAGTCAAATCACATCTAACATGTTTCCTTCTGTAAGCAAAGCCGTATGCAAATGAGCAAAAATGTAAACAATGACCTAAGCATGAATCCCCCTATATTCCTGTCACGGCCAGACCAATTTATTTTTAGATTGAATTTCCCACCAATATCAAACTCACGCATGCAGGAGCCCCGATGACCAATCACAAACTGAGTCGCTGCACGTGGCACAAGAATCTGCACGCGTAGAGCTTTTGTTTTCTCTCATTAAAACTATGTTTTGTGGCGCAATCGTTGCCATTTTCCGCGGGAAAATATAGTCTAAAAATAGGCCAGTCTATAAAAATGCCGTGACATAGGCTTAGTATGAAAGAACAATGAATCATGCATATTGAATTTCATTTGTTATGAGAAAGTGAACTAATCGGAAAAGAGAGTCTTTCCTCCCACACAACTCGAACTGTTTAACTTATCTCATCTTGTTCACTGGTTGGTTTAAACATAGAGCTAACTGTTGAAATGTTGGTCACTTTTCGAAGCTTTAGAAGCCGATCAGCCTCTTTTTCGGTTGTAGAATTGCGTAACTAATAATAATAATAATAATAATAATAATAACTATATGTCCCATTGTTCTTCAATAAGCTACATACCACCACCAATGCCAATATAAAACATAAGAAATGAACTTACGGTGTCTTGATTCCCATCATTCGCTCCCTCTAATTCCCTCTGTCTGATAAACAGGAACAATCATTAGATAAAATTTAATGACCTGATTCACTTTTTGCAGTTTAAGTTTCTAAGTTCGTGGAAATGTTCTTCCTGTATTCTAAATTATATTTCGTTCCTCCGTGCATGCGCCTACAAATGAGTATTGCTAAACTAGTATTTTTGTAGGGTACTCTATTGAAAAATATCTGAGCCAGGCCAAGAAAACTGGAAACTGGTAACATTTCATTAAATTGACTGTCGTTCCTGTCCTGATTTGTAAAGCATGTCTTCCTCTACATTTTATGAAAGATTGGTGAAGCCTTACCTCTTGAGAAGGATCTCTTCAATCTTTTGAAGCTGTATGGAAAAGAGCGATTACATATTATATAACGATTAAACTTAATTTGACAGATTAAAAACCGTCGGGGTTATAAAAGAAAGTAACTTGTAGTAAGCTAGTGTTCTTTTGCGCAGACTTTCTTTTCCCAAGTACCGTAAGTTTCAAGGGTAGCTATAATGCTCGTTCCTCAAATATTTGCTTAGTTATGTTTCACAGATATGGTGCGTAACATGTTCATATTCACCTGCATTTAATTACTTAGCAGCAAGAGAAAACTCGAAATTTTAGCAACACTCAGCGAAGCCTTTCCCTCCTGGCATAGTTTTAGGCGTGTCACTCGGTGGTTGTGCAGAACTTTCCGTGATGTAATGCGAATCACTTTATGGCATCTCACAGACAGATTTTATAAGGCAAATGAAAAAAGACTGTCCTGACCTGAGCAAAATATAAATCTAGTTCTGTTAAGATTTAGCTGCCCACTTACCGCCTGGCGACCTCCTATCACTTCGTCAACAGTTGACTCGTTCATAGCTATGTACATAGAAAAAAATCCTTTACAAGACGCCTAGGTAAAATTGTTAAGTAATAGACTAACGTGCAAGAAGCGAAGATAAAAAAAAAGATTTATTTTTAAATATCTCCTACAGCATAAGTTTAGGTGAAGAAAAAATATTTAAATTTAGTGGATGAAGTATGTAAAAAGAGAAAGGAAAGGATCACATACAAAGAGAATGTTATCAGGATCCGTTGTAAATCCCCTGATTGTAAGTTACAAACAGTTTCCATACTAAGTTAGCAAGAAAGACGCTAATAAGCCAACTGGGATCTGGTCAATTTGTTGGTTCCTGGATTGCCGTAACTGCTCGAGATCAAAAATTGAGGAATTGATGTGAATTTGCTCATTAAGAATCAACTAAGATGAAACTTTCGAATTCCCGGGTATAAAGAAAACATGGTCCACTTCCCAGATAGACTACAAAACAGACGATTTTTATTTTCGTTTTCTGAAGGCGCGAATTCTAAGCGCGCGAGCGTTACACGCCCGCAGACTACGTTTTCACCCTCGCTCCAGCGACCTTTCACTTGAGGAGAGAGACCTCGCATTCGACCAACGCAAAAATAGGGCTGTTTTGCAGTCTAGTTCCCAGATTACAATCTACAGTGTTGACTTGTATTCATGTGGCAGACACAAAAGGCTATCGAAAAAAACTTTCCATCACAAATAAACCTTTAACCAAATATACGATAAAAATGCAATAGGATGAACTGGAGTGCATCGAGCCAGCATAATTTGGAACAGTCTACCCGTAAAGATCAAGTCTCTACCTTCTTTTGCATTGTTTAAAGCAAATCTTGTAAAACATTTTAAATCTATTGATAGAATATCCGTTTGGTTGTAGTTCTACCATGACATTTAAAAACACTGATGATTTTACATATTTTTAGATGTTATTTTAGATATTTATTTGTTAAAAAGTATTTGTAAGCTATATCTGGCTTAATATGAATAATTACCTTTACAGTAATTACCTTTATAGTCCCATCACATGGTTAGTGTATGTTGTAATTTAGTTAGTAATTTAGTTAGTGTATTTTGCAATTTAGTTAGTGTATTTTGTAATTTATTTATATATAGCAGGTCCACATCAGCTTTTGCTGCCATCTTTTAACCTGCGTTGTTAAATAAAGTATGTATGTATGTGTGTAATTCACGCGATGAATTAATTAATGAGATTAGTACATACCGCAGAAACATGATATTCCCATAATGCAAGTTCAGAAGAAGGTCCGCCTGTTGAACGAATTTCAGACGCACTTTAGTGAAAGGAATACACAAAGTCTATATGCATAGTGTTTTTTTAGGGACTTTACCATAATATTGGGCAGCTACTTAAAAAACCGATTAACTTGAATCCATGATTAACCGATTTCTTTATCTAGTTTGCTGAGAATCCTTTCAAAAAATCGTTTTAAAGTAAATGGTAGGCAAAGTGAAAGTGGAAAAGGAAGACCAAAGATAGTCTGCAAACATGTTTCTTGATTGGTAATTGCACCGAACGAAATTTCACTCTGATCTTGGCTCTTGGCCCTTCTAAGCATCTTTTTTTTTTCTCGACTTAAGTAATATTTTATAGTCCAGTAAGGTTTATTAAAAATAAAATGAATAGAGAGATTACAATTTAGACTGACCTGCAGGTAGCTTAGCTAATCGTGGCAGGCCAGTCTATTGAAACAGAGGCAATTATATTACAGTACAGGATTAAAAAAGAGAAAAAAAAAGATAAGTGTATTTGAGCGAGATTGAACAAACAAACAAAAAAAAAAACAACAACAACAACAACAAAAGAAAAGAGAGAGGGAGAACTTGAGATACTAAGATAATAAAAGTACTTTCACTTGTGTCTTCTCTAATGATTCTTTAGATCAAATATTATTTTATCGATTTCAATGTAGCTATCTTTAGTTTTCAAAATGTCAAATAGTATTCTTTTCATTTCTTTTTTTATTCTTTCAGGTATCCCATTCCACACTTTTGCTCCAACACGTGAAAAAGAGTATTTTTGTCGGTCGATTCTAGAATTTTTAATATAAAAGTTCTGAAAGGTTGACGAGCGGGTAGCATATTTGTGTATGCTAGAAGTTCTACAGAAAAGATTTAGAATATTTGGCGGTGCTTGTTCCGCATTGATATCATAAATTAAGTTTGAGACCGCTTGGACATAAAGAAAACTTAAAGGTAAAACGCTAGTTTTGACAAATAAAGGGATAGCGTGCTCATTTCTGTCTGCAAAGTGAATTAAGCGTAGTGCGCGCTTCTGTAGAATAGTGAGTTTATATAGATGTGTTTTAGAGGCGTGGCCCCATGAAATAAGTCCATAGGAGAGATAAGGTGTTATAAGAGCATTATAGATATTTATAAGAACACAGAATGGTATATAATGCCTTAGTTTACTTAACATTCCAACAGTTTTGCTTATTTTGGTTATATCTTTGTTTTTAATAATCGGAAAACTTCAGTCGTTTTTAAATTTTCTGACCCCCATCTTCGCCCTCTCAGTATTGGATGATGGCTGAAATATTACAGCCTAGAGCTCGCTGTAATGACAAAATTAACGCGACGAAATTAAGTTTTGTTTTTAAAAGAGGAAGGGATATGCGTTCCCTGGGCGTTGGCTCATTTATTTTCTATTCATTTTTCCGAGGCGACACGTTTTTATTCAACCTCCTTCCAAGGACTTTTTCCTTCCCCTCAATATTTTTAGTGAAGAAGCTCTGGGACGAGGTTGGTATTTATTACTGAACTGCTATGGAATATAACAAAGAGAATAACAGAGGTGGAAAAAAAACTATTAATAACAAAACAGTCTTGTTTAGGTGTCTGGTGATAAATGTATTCAACAAGAGCTCTTACTAAAATTTCATCTGACAATAGTCCAGCCAGCATAATGCTGGACTATTGTCAGACTATTGTCAGGCTATTATCATAGGTTTTCACCTTTCGCATTCAGATCCTAGCCGTATGACACGGGTAGGATATGAATGCGAAAGAGGAAAATCTATAAAGGGACAAAGTTAATAAAGATTAAAGCGCTTATCCCGGCCATATAAAGAGTTCCTACTAATCAACAATGTATTTTGACATAACTTCGTCGTGCTGAATTGCTAATCATACTTTTTTTAAGTTATTTAATTCATTTATTACAGGTGTACCACACAACGACTATGGTGATAATTAATATTGGCGCATAAATCATAAAACCATTCAGCATTTGACATGAGAAAAAAGCTCATCCAAAAATGATTGCTATCATACTTAATTGTCAAACGTCCACTCCTCGGCTAGTATTTCCAATTCCAATTCGGCATTCTCAGTGCTCTCAACCAGGCTCTGCAAGCAAAGGGAACGGACTTCACATCTGAGTACAGTAATTATTAATGTTAGTGTTTCAATATTCTTCTTATTAAGACGATTGTGGCATGTCGCACCAATATAGTTTCTACAACTGTTTATTTATGTAAACTCTCTCATTAGATTTCCCACCAAAGCTTTCATATCTTTTTGGTGAACCAAATACAAAGAGATAGCTTGAACTGAATATCTCGTCCAGATAAAAATTGTTTAATTTGACGCCCTGTCACTTGCCCGCGAAGATTTCGTTCCGACAACCATATGATATAACCTCCTTAGCAGCCGTTGTTTGTTTCGGTCCTATGCTCCCTCCTCACCAACGTCTGCTGAACCCAGCCGAACATTCCATTCCCATTGTGTCTGAGTATCCAATCAGGAGGGAGAATAGAACCGTCTCAAAAAACGGTTGCGAAGGAGTCTAAGAGAACTTAGCCACCGAAATTTTAAAGCAACCATGTGATTGGTCAGTTTCTGGGAATGGAATTGCCCGGCTCGGTTCAGCAGACGTTGGTGGGGAGGGAGAATAGGACCGACACAGACAAAGGATGCGAAGGAGGCTACGGTATGATACTGTTGAATTTAATTTTGAATCTTAAGATCTCATATTGAATTATACTACTTAACCTAAGTAATATATATTTTTAATCTTTCAAAGAAAATAAATGCTATAATTAGTTCATCTCTAAAGCCTTGGCCAAAAGGACTCGCAAGTAGTCCCAAGTAGCCGTAAGTTGAACTTGCGTACAGACTTCCGTTAGGTGGCCAAGCGGACTCGCAACTTTCCTCGCAAGAACTTGCAAATCGCAAAAAACCCATTTCATTGGCTAATAGGTTGCTATAATAACGAATGGACGTCAAGTCCTGGCCAAACGGAGGCGCAAGTAGATCCAAGTTTTCAACTTGCGTCTACTTGCGAGTCCGTTTGGCCAGTGCGTAACGAAAACGGGGCTGTCAGCTAAAGGCTAAGACATTGTTATGACGAATCGTCTAACATGTGTTGTATAATTGTTAGACGCTCGGGTAAATGTCATTAAACAACGTTTAAAGTCGGCCAAAATCTTGAATTTTTTTTTTTTTAATAATCTAGTGAGCAGCACGTCTGCGAACTCTTAGAGTTGTAAAACGATTTATTTTCTCCTACGCGTTTCGTGTGACTAACGCACACTTCATCAGGGAGTTTTACAAATACAACATAAGGACCTGTATATATACCTAAATAAGGGACTAAAATAACGTTTACAATTGCGTAAAACAGCACCTACTAGAGCGGATTTGCATGTAGAAAACAGGCGGAAAGGTGTGTAAGGCGCGACATAAGTTTGGGGTCCACAGTTTTAGCTAAACCTAAAAAAATCAAAAAAATTTAATTAAAAAATCTTAAAAAAAATAATAAAAAAAAAATAATAATAATAATAATAATAATAAATTACGTTTAGCCGATGGCGACAATTTTTTTTATCAACATTTGCTACTTTGCAACAAAGCGCGCGCTAACAATTCAATCAAGCGGTCTACAAATTACTGCAAATTAAACGGGCAGCTTACAGATCGGAGTAAATGACTGCTAAACTGACACACTTGCGCTGTCGAACGGTAGGATTCTTTGATCTGCTTATGATAAGAATCTTGTTACTGAAGAACTCAAGGGTTGTGGTGTTTACTTTCCACTGCTTCTCGCGCGCACACTACTGTCATATCTACATGCTTCTGCTTTTCAACCATGCATTGATTTGTTTTGTACTGAAACTGTGCAATTCAATAACTAAACTATTTTCTGTATGAAGTTAGCCTACCTTGTGCTGTTTGATAGCTATTGCCACTTTGCCTTCCAACTTTTTGTGTGAAAGATGCGCTTTTTCTAGATGAACAAATTTATGTCAGAAAATGGGAAAATACACGGAAATATTCAATGATTTATGTCGGGAATTCTAATTACATGAATGAATCAATGAATCAATGAATCAATGAATCAATGAATGAATGAAGAGAAAAAAAAAGGACCTCACTACCTAACATTGCTCTTAGTGCCAGATTATGCCCAGGCGCACAGAGTTTAATTTGGTTTTCGTAATTTGTCCTGGAATTTTTTCCCGTCTTTCGGCCAACAGGCAGTCTATGCATTGTAAAAATTTACACTGTTGCTGTTTTTTTTATTACTTTAGACTAGAATAGTTATCATAGGTACTAGCTTGTGAAACATAAAATTGTAAAGGAAAAGGTAATTTTTTTAACAAGCGCCGACGAAAAAACAAACGCACGGGCTAGTGTGACGTAATTGTTGTCATGACGCGTGCCAACTTGTGTTTCTAAGGTTTCTCGCTCGAGCCAAGGTATAAACAAACAAGAGGCTACAATTAGCCTAAACCCAGGCTTGCAAAAAACAGTATTGTATCCCTAACTTAGTGCGAAACAAAAGAATAGAGGGAAGTCTGTCTTTCTTACATCGGACGCATTGTGTTTAGCTTGTGTTGGAGTCTATTTCTTTAGACCCCTATCAACATATATTCCTCTAAAATACAGCTCAACCATTGAGCACAATAATTATAACACTTGTAAAAAATATTTCTAAAAGAACAAGAAAAAGAGAAACAGAAAAAATGAAGCCCGTGATATATACCACTAAAAGACATCGAACCCGGGTTAGCTGCGTCACAGGCAGGAACAATGACCTTTAGGCCACAGAGGTTTATCGTTATGCAAGATGATAAAAATAGTGTATTGATTCCAAAAAAAAAAAACTAAGCACTCTTGTTTTCGCTTCGATGGTAATTGTTTGAGAAAGGAAACGCTTATCGAACGATGTTGGATTGTTTCGCATAAATGTGAATGGAGTCTCGGTGAAATGTGAGTAGAAAATTAATTAGCAGAGTGAAACTGTTTATAAATACATCAATCCAGGGTCATTTGAAACACAAGAAAGGAACGTTTCTGGACAGTTTCAAGGGACGCTAGTACATTTGTAAAATATAATCGCTTATCATTCAAAAATTAAAGTCCAGAAATTGAGATATTGTGGCAAAATAGTAAATAAACTACCTGTCAAAGTCTCAGGGGTGTGTGATATCCCGTACTTGAGTTATTCAACAAAATGTACATCTCAATGGAGCGGATACGGGAACACGGCAGTCCATCTGGAGTTAAATTTTGGTCATGTTAAAAGCTTTCTTCTCGCTGTTGAACTTGCAAACATTCGTATAGACACTTGTCTTAACATATTAGTTGTTCAGACTTCAAAGACACAAGGTGAATCGACGTTTTCCGATACGTGACAACAGGCATCATTCTTGCTGTTGATATGAGATTTACACTCGAATCACTCGGCCGTGAAAGGTCAAACTCCCTTTGTCTGTAGTCTCTAATTTTTGGCGCTCCCCTCGCGTCGCGTCTCCTCGCAACTTCGCGCGCGCACGTGCCCCCACAATCCGTCGCCAAAATTAGAGACTACTCGCTGTCTACTGAAGCAGACACGGGGAGACACGGCAGTCCATCTGCCGTTAAGTTTACTCATGTTAAAAACTTTTGAACTTCCAAACACTCGCATAGACACTTCTCTTAACATATTGTTTGTTCAGACTTCAAAAGCCACAAGATGAATCGACATTTTCCCATACGTGACAACACGCATCACTGTTGTTAAAAATAGTTAGCGCTTGCGCAGAAACGCCGGAAGTGCCATTTGTGGATGATACTCGACGACGAAAAATAAGAACCGTCGGTAGTTTATGACCCGGGCGCCGCGCGAGACGCGCACAGCCCGGGTAATAAACATTTACTATTATCTTTTCAGTCTTTTGTCTGGTTCCCAGAAACAGCACAACTGAGAAATAAATGTTGAAATCGTTTATGACACCTTAGCTCTCCTCAAGTTTAAAACAATCTTGGTACTATAGCTTTTCCAAGTCTTTGAGTTCTTCGATTCCGTTTTGAACAAAAAGTTGAAATGTTTGCTTTCACGAATTCTCGCATTGTCTTTTCTCGAGTGAAATTTGAAATTTCTGGCTTTGCGTATCTCATTTGAAGGGTAAATGAGTTTACTAACCTGAATCACCAGCTTGCTGCTCCATCAGTATAATTTCTCTCTCGAATTTTTCTGTAACAGTCTTTGTGCTGTGACCGACGCCTCTGTCAATTTTTTTTGCTCTGCCAGTCTCCCATTGGGACGTGTGGCTAAGCATCCTTTAGAATCATTTGCGCGCGGTGATGTCGAGTTTTTTTTTTTTTTCTTTTTTTTTTTTTTTTTGTTACGAAAATATTCTTTTTTTGTTTTTTCTTTTCATGATTTCGAGGCGAAAAAATATGTTAAATGAACGTATGACTAATGTTCAACCATTCATTGTTTTCAGTTTTGAAGTCATTCCTTTTCTCTGTCTTTTCTCTTGATCGTTTAAGAGCTTTACCTGGCCTAAACAGGGGTCTTCCCGCCTCATTTTTATATTTCTCGTTTTTCTGTTTCGCCAAATTGCAACAGCCGTTTTTTAAATGGTGTGACCGACAATTCTGTCAATTCATTTTCTATGACCTTTCCCCTTATTTATACGTAACGAAGTTGAGTGTCATTTTCAAGCATATGCATGCCTGCGCTGTTTGTTTTTGTTTCTTGCCTAGCGAATGGTCTAAATTGCCATTGTTGCAGTGAAATTTAAATCGGCTGGTTCTCAACATCAGGGGTTTTTCTCTTTTCCCGTTTTCACCGGAAGTATCGTAATATCACTCTACCATTTGCTTCGATTCACCAACTAGTATCTTTGTGTTTGCAAGTTATTGGTACCTACCCTTTGGACCCAGAAAGGTCAGCTTTTGATATATATTGCATACTTCTTTGGTTAAAAACTGTACCTGTTCCATTACAAGGCCAATTCTTATCGGTTTGTTCCAAACTGATGGAAACGGCCTTGAAATCTGGAAATTGGGCATTTCTTTCCGTTACTCGATAAGAAAACGAATTTAGTAATCTGAATCTTGATCCTCGCGTTCCATTTTTGCGATCTAATTTCTCCTTTTCGCTGCCAGTTGAAGCAAATTAAAAACTTTTTAGCACAGTTAGTGCTATTTTACAATCCTACTTTGCAAAGTGTAAATTATTCTTAAGCGTGTACAAATTATACTTGAGCGTATACAAAGACGTGCAACTAAACTTATCCTGAAAACTGACTTATGTTATCCTGAGAGACTTGTTAAACTAAAACTTTTACCTTAGAATATAGAAGAGAGATTTTGGATCTTTGTTTCTTCTTCAAATGCCTTAAAGGCTATATAGATTTTAATGTTTTGTCATTTACTCCAGTAAATTCTTTGAAGTCATCAAATACCATCTACCTCAGGCACATGCCTATGCTGATGACACCCAGCTTTACCTGTCATTTAGTCCTGACTCAGCTACTAATCAGACTGATGCGGTCGTTGCCATGGAGCGCTGTATATTCGACATTCGTACGTGGATGCTTACGGATAAGCTTAAACTTAATGATGATAAAACTGAGTTTATGTTGATTGGCACCAAACAGCAACTATCTAAAGTAAATATTGATAGCCTCACCGTAGGAAGCATTGGCGTTGCTCCTGTCACTGTGGCAAGAAATTTAGGGACATGGTTCGATTCTAATCTGAATCTCCAGGAGCAGATCCACAAAATTTGCAGATCGGGGTTTTTCCACTTATATAATATTCGGCGTATCCGAAAGTATCTGTCACAGGAATCTGCACGCACTTTAGTCCGAGCCCTTGATATAGGTCGTATTGATTAGTGCAACAGCCTTCTATTTGGTCTACCCTCTGTTCATCTACTTAAATTGCAACGCTTGCAGAATGCAGCTGCTCGGCTTATATCTAATGTTCCTCGGTACAGCCACATAACACCAGTACTGTGTTCGTTACATTGGCTTCCTGTCAAATTTCCTATTGATTTTAAAATACTTCTTCTTACTTTTAAAGCTATCTATGGTCACGCACCTGGTTACTTGACTGATCTGATTGCTATTAAAGAACAGCCACGCTATCACCTCCGTTCAGCTAGCGGTTTTTTCTTAAAGTATCCCAGTTTAAAACTGGAAAAGACTTTAGGGGATCGTGCTTTTTCATCTGCGGCCCCTAATTTATGGAACAATCTGCCCCTTCATATCCGCCTTGAGGACAATTTTGAACGTTTTAAATCTTTACTTAAAACGCATCTTTTTAGACTAGCTTTTGATATGTAACGTTTTCAACCTACTATGTAATGTATTTAGTGTTTTATTTAATTTTTAGCGTTGTCTACTTTTTTTTAGCCTTAATTATTATGCTCATTTTAGCTTTTATTTTTATTTACTTTTAATATTTAAGTATCAGTTGTTACGCGCTCTTGATCATATTTGCATGGAAGGGGCGCGTTATAAATTTATTATTATTATTATTATTATTATTATTATTATTATTATTATATGTAAATTTTAAAACACCCAAATATAACATCAGAAATAGTGAAGCTACGTTGGTGAAGGGCCTTTTTAAAGCCAATGTTTTTAAGTTTTCTTTTTTTAATCGTATTGTAGACTTGTGGAATTGCCTACCACCAGACATCAGAACAATTGAACATTTTTCATCATTTAAGAATAGCGTTAATAATTTTTAAGTCATCGCAAGTCAACGCAAGTGCACGCAAGCCTTGGCCAAACCTAAGTTTTTAACTTATGTCTACTACTCAGTTGCGAGTCCGTTTGGCCAAGGCTTAACGAAAACTGAGCTGCCAAGCTAAAGGCTAGGACATTGTTATGACGACTCGTCTAACATTTTTTGTATATTTCTTAGACGGTCGGGTAAACGTCATTAAAACGACTGTAAAACGATTTATTTTCTCCTACGCGTTTCGTGTGGCAAACGCAGACTTCGTCAGGGAGTTTTACAAATACAACATAAGTGACCTGTATATATACGTACATAAGGGACTAAAATAACGTTTTCAATTGCGTAAAACAGCACCTACTAGAGCCGATTTGCATGTAGGAAACAGGCGGAAAGGTGTGCAAGGCGCGGCATAAGTTTGGGGCCCATCGTCGGCAGTTTTAGCTAAAACTAAAAAAAAAACAAAAATTCAAAACAAAAATACAATAAAAAAATTCTAAAAAAATATTAAAAAGAATTAAGTTTAGCCGATGGCGAAAATTTGTTTTATGAACATTTGCTACTTCTCAGCAAAGCGCAGCTCACAATGCAATCAAGGGGTCCACAAATTACTGCAAATCAAACGGTTAGCTTACAGAGCGGAGTGAATGGCTGCTAAATTGACACACTTGCGCTGCCGAACGGTAGGTTCTTTGATCTGCTTATGATAAAGAACCTTGTCACTGAAGAAGTCAAGGGTTATGGTGGTTACTTTCCACTCGGCTTCTCGAGCACAGACTACTGTTAAATGTACGTGTTTCTGCTTTTCAAAAACGCTGACAACCATGCATTGATTTGTTTTGCATTGAAACTGTACATTTCAATAACTAAACCATTTTCTGTATGAAGTTAACCTACCTTGTGCTGTTTGATAGCTATTGTCAGTTTGCCTTCAAACTTTTGCGTGAAAGATGCGCTTTTTCTAGATGAAACAAAATTCATGTCAGAAAATGGGAAAATGCACGGGGAATATTCGGTGATTTATGTCGTGAATTCTAATTGATACATGAAAAAATGAATGAATGAATGAATGAATGAATGAATGAAAAAAATGAATGAAATGAAAAAAAAAGCCGTCACTACCTACCATTGCTCTTAGTGCCAGATTATGCCCAGGCACACAGAGTTTAATTTGGTCTTTGTAATCATCTTTTGTCGTGGAATTTTTTCCCGTCCTTCTGCCAACAGGCAGTCTATGCATTGTGAAAATTTACACTGTCGGCGCTTTTTTGATTACTTTAGACTAGAATAGTTATCATAGGTAATATGTTAGGATGAACAAAAATATAGACATTGTTCTTCTCAGTAGATGCGTGAAACTTAAATTAATACAAAACTTCAAAAAATTAAAATATATTAAATTGAGAAAAAAGTGTCAAAATGACATCTTGTGAAAAAACACAAACGTTTTGGGCATAGCCCTTCTTCAGTGTGAAAACCGTTAAATGTTTGCGCAACTGTAAAATTGAAAGAAACGTTGCTAAGAGCTAAGCGCGCGGAATAATTTAGGCTCTCTGGTTGCATAGTTGCCGAGTCCCATTTCTAATTGTTTCCGTCCGGCATTGACTCCAGCACATTTCCGCAAACCTCTAACAACGATGTCAGATAGGCTGTGGCCGGGATTCGCAACTATTCGGCGAACATCTGCGAATCGTCCAAAAGAACACTAGTGGTTTCCCGGTCGCAGAGCACTTTAACTCTCCCGGCCAAGGTCTATCTGACATCGTTGTTAGAGGTTTGCGGAAATGTGCTGGAGTCAATGCCAGACGGAAACAATTAGAAATGGAACTCATTTTTAGGCTCGGCACTATGCAACCAGAGGGCCTAAATAATGTTTTTCATTTCTTATAAATGGCGCGCGCGTGTCTATTTTCCGCGCGCTTAGCACTTAGTAACGTTTCTTTCAATTTTACAGTCGTGCAAACATTTAACGGTTTTCACACTGAAGAAAGGCTATGCTCGAAACGTTTGTGTTTTTTCACAAAATGTCATTTTGACACTTTTTTCTCAATTTAATATATTTTTTGAAGTTTTGTATCATAGGTAATAGCTTGTGAAACATATAAAATTGTAAAGCAAAAGGTTATTTTTTTAACGAGGGCTGACGAAAAAACAAACGCACGAGCTAGCGTGACGTAGATGTTGCCATGACGCGTGCCAACTTGCGTTTCCAAGGCTTCTCGCTCGAGTCAAGGTATAAACAAATAAACATATAATAGTATCTTTTCAGTCTTTTTTTCTGGTTCCTAGAAACAGCACAACTGAGAAATAAATGTTGAAATCGTTTATGACACCTAAGCTCTCCTCAAGTTCAAAACAATCTTGATACTGTGGCTCTTCTAACGTCTTTTTTCCAAGTCTTTGAGTTCTTCGATTCCATTTTGATAAAAAAAAAAGTTGAAATGTATGTTTTCGCGAATTCTCGCATTGTTTTTTTCTCGAGTGAAATTTGAAATTTCTGGCTTTGCGTATCTCATTTGAAGGGTAAATGAGTTTACTAACCTGAATCACCAGCTTGCTGCTCCATCACTATAATTTCTCTCTCGAATTTTTCTATAAAAACTGTAACAGTCTTTGCGCGCTGTGAGCGCCTCCTCTGTCAATTCTTTTGCTCTGCCAGTCTCCCATTGTGACGTGCGGCTAAGCGTCCTTTAGAATCATTTGCGCGCGGTGATGCCGTTTTTCTTTTTTGTTACAAAAATATTCTTTTTTTTTCTTTTTATGATTTCGAGGCGAAAAATCTGTTAAATGAACGTATGACTGATGTTCAACCATCCATTGTTTTCAGTTTTGAAGTCATTCCTTTTCTCTGTCTTCTCTCTTGATATTTTCAGAGCTTTTCCTGGCCTGAACTGGGGTCTTCCTGCCTCATTTTTATATTTCTCGTTTTTCTGTTTCGCCAAATTGCAACAGCCGTTTGTTAAATGGTGTGACCGACAGTTCAGTCAATTCCATTTCTATGACTTTTCTCCTTATTTATATGTAACAAAGCTGAGTGTCATTTTGAAGCATATGCATACGTGCGCTGTTTGTTTTTGTTTTTTTTGCCGAGCGATTGGTCTAAATTGCCATTGTTGCGGTGAAAATTTCAATCGGCTGCTCCTCAATTTCAAGGAACCTTCACAGTTATTTCTCTTTTCCTGTTTTCTTTTGCGGAGTTTCGAGACAAAGTGTGGCAAAATATTTCTTTGATTAAGAATTGAGTTCAAATTCACATGATTTATGTACTCGGTTTTAATCGAGCAAAAAAAAAAAAAAAAAGAAGCAATTTTACGATAGTGGTCTATTGACAACATTCCGGTAGATGAAAAAGTTTCCCCGGACTTCCCGCAGGGAAGATGATTTTAATAATACCGGGAGCAGGTAACGGTTTACGGCTAACGGTTAACAGGTAAGGGGAACGGAAAACGAGAACGCGGAAGGGTGAGCGGGGAAGGGTGAACGGGGAACGGGGAACGAGGAACGAGGAACGAGGAACGAGGAACGAGGAACGAGGAACGAGGTACGAGGAACGCGGAACAGGGCACGAGAAACCGAGAAAAGGGAACTGGAGTCTGGGAACCAGTGTACAGCGGTGATCCGCAAGACATTCAAAACCTCGAAAGAAGGAAAAGAAAATGGTTTTGAGCACATATCTGCGCATTTGCGAAGGTTGCGGAGGTCCTGGGCTATATCGTAGTATAGTTTGTAAGCTGTACGGAAAGGTGAACATTTTGCCGATTTTTTACGCCGTTTCCGTATATTTAAGGCCGACATTATTACCATAGGTAGATTTTTTCAGGGGTTATTTAATTCCCGCTCCTACCTTTGTAATTTTTTCCTACTTTTTACTAGAGCCATCCGAAGCTCGTACGTGGCGTGATTAAAGTAGACCCGGGACGCAAAGTATTGCACAGTTGAATGCCATCGTACAGATTTTTACCATATTTAAGAAATCTTTGGCTGATTTCAACAATGCAGGGTTATGTCAACCTTCTTTTATCAACGTGATTTTCTACCTTTTCAATTTTCGTTCCCTTTCAAGTTGTCAGCCCAGAAAGTTTTCTTTATGGGAAACGCAGGAGTATTGCACATATGGCTACAGCTGCTATGCGTCGAGAGCAACACACCCAGTTTAACGCGGTTACTGCACGTTGATACTACAGGTAGCTCTTGTTATTATTTTTTTTTTTTATGTAATGATTGTTTCTGCCTTTGCAATTTTTCCTCTCCTATTACAGTTATAACCATCTTAGCAGTCTTGTTGTCCAGCTCAAGTGTATCACTGTATTCAATAAAAGTGGAGATTTTAAGAACTCTTAAAAGTGGCGATTTTAAGGACTCTTAAAAGTGGCAATTTTAAGGAGTCTTAAAAGTGGCGATTTTAAAGAGTCTAAAAGAAAGCAATTTTAAGTTGTCTCTAAGGCTGCAATTTTAAGGAGTGGAGTGTTGAAAGTGGGGATTTTACGGAAAATGGCGATTTTAAAGAGTCTTAAAAGTTTACTAAATTTACGTTATTTACTTTTAAACGTAAATTTCCCAATTTTGTTACCCTGAGTTACATAAGGTGCTTTGGGTTATTTTTTTAGTCTTTTTTTAAAAGAGGGCTTATCCCAGATGCTGATAATGATCCGAGAGTGGTACCCAATCGACAAAATACTTTTGCCGTAAAGGATGAGGGGGTGGAGTGGGGGTGGCGTGGGGGGCAGGGACGGGGATAAATTTTAATCCAGGAACAGTTGCTTTCTCTTCTTTTAACAGTTAATATAATTTACATGAACCAAAAAACAAACAAACAGGGAGAGAAACCTAGTAAGTACTAAAATAATACAAACAAGGTCATCACGAATATCTAGAGCCCTATTTTGAAAAATCCAGGGATATTTCAGTTCTTTTGTTTATGACTTTTTTAGGTACGCACGTGCGTCCGTGCGCACAGGTAGCCACGCCCTTGCATTTATGCAGGTGTAACAGTACTGATTAAATGTTATTAGGGAAACGGCAAATTGAAACTTCCTTTTCAATTTTGTCATCGGTAGGATTCTTATAAGCTAATCCAACATATTTATTTTTCGTCGTCTTTTATGATACTCCAAATTAATAACTGTCAAAAAGCTGTGTTATAAGTGCTTTGGACATCACAGAGTCGCGCAATTGCAGTAGACTACCTCGCTTTCTCTTTCTCTGAAGGAAAATGGCAATGACAAACTTTACCGCAGATGGGAACCGAAAATCACTTGAAGACGCTACTTGTACGACAGAATTGGTCAAAGGAAGATACAACGAGCTGATTGCCCTCGTAGCATTAAACATTTTTCTGTCCATATCCGCATTTCTGGGGAATGCTCTCATCCTAGCTGCCCTTCACAAGGAGTCTTCTCTTCATCCGCCGTCCAAACTCTTGTTTCGTAACCTGGCAGTAACTGATGTTGTTGTCGCTATCATTGTAGGACCTATTTACGCAACTTTTTTTATATCTTTGTTGAATGAACAGTGGAATATTTGTCGCGTTTTGTTTACGAGTGCCCATATGACAGCCTATATTTTGTGTGGAGTGTCGCTGTTAACAGTGACCACAATAAGCGTGGACAGACTTCTCGCTCTGTTGTTAGGGCTCAAATACAGACAAGTTGTAACTTTAAATCGAATCTACATAACCCTCATTGCTTTTTGGCTTGTGTGCATTATCTCTTCGACAATGTACTTGTGGAATCCTTACATACCCCTGTGGTGTGCTTGCAGCGTTATATCACTATGCTTAGTCATCTCAGTCTTCTCTTACGCCAAGATATTCTTCACCCTTCGTCATAACCAAGTTCAAGCACAGGGACAGCAATACCAAAACGTTCTACCGAGCAGAGCGCGATACAAAAAGACAGTGAACAGTGCACTCTGGGTGCAGTTAGCATTGGTTGCTTGCTATCTCCCATATTCTACGACAGAGATTGTTCTTTTCCAAAGAGGACTATCCCTATCCGTTCTCGTTGCTAGATTATTTACATCGACTTTAGTGTTCCTAAATTCGTCATTAAACCCAATCCTGTACTGCTGGAAGATCAGAGAAGTGAAGCAAGCGGTGAAAGATATCGTCAAAGGACTGTTTTGTTCATCAAGTTAATACTTACGTTATGTACGGCCTTCGTTACATCCGTTTATTTCTTGTATCCCTATGGAAAATAAATAGAAAAACTCGGGGTGAAATAAGTAAATAAGGTAAGAAAAACTGTGCTTTTGTTTATGTTACGAGGTCGTCATAAGGCAACTGTAGTCATTGCAATAAACAACAAAATAGCGAATAGACTGGTGTGAAAATTTTTTTGTAATCTCAATGAGTGGAAGGGAAAAACTGGTTAGCTCGAATTTTAGTTATCAGTAAGATAACATACACAAAATGTTTGGTGAAAGATGTTACATGCACTGGAGAATTTTATTCAAAATGATTGAAAAATATTCGCTGAGGAGGAAACTTCCTGTGTGATGACGATTCGATTTCAGTTGTTCTAAACCAATCTGACTGCCTTATCATCTTTTCCACTTCTCCATTTCATTATTGTTTCGGAAAAGAAATTAGCTAATTAAACTCGAAGGTACAAAATACTTGACAAAAGAGCGATAACGGGCTCAGAGTAAATTCCCAGGCCCTTCCCTGAAACCAAACTAATATAATGGAAAGTACCGAGGGACAGAATTGGAATCGTTTCGCTAAAGCAGCTGTTTGGGAAGATTTTATTTAAAGCCGGTTGCACACGAGCAAGTTTTTCTTGAAAGTGTCATTGACAATTTTCATTTGCTCAAGTTTTCTTTGACAAGTTTTGCCTTCACAAGTTTTATTTGCTGGTGTGAACGACTGAACACGTTTTCTTTGACAAATATTCACTGTAGCTAGCAATTCAATTAGACAGCGGACCAAATTTTCCTTCTTGACCGGCCGTACAGACGAGCAAGTTCTGCAATGTGTGAAGTTTTTCCTTGACAAGTGCACTTGTTCAAAAACTAGCATGCTAAAGCCGGTTACAGACGAGCAAGTTTTCCTTGAAAAGTTTTGACTTGACAAATTTTATTTGCTGGTGTGTAAAGAAAAACTTGTCAAGTTTTTCCTTGACAAGTTTTTGAACAAGTGGACTTGTCAAGGAAAAATTGACACATCGCAGAACTTGCTCGTCTGTACAGGTCAACAAGGAAAACTTGTCAAAAAAATTGCCGTCCGCTGTGTAATTGAATTGCTGGCTACAGTGAATATTTGTCAAAGAAATTTGTTCATTCGTTCACACCAGCAAATAAAACTTGTGAAGGCAAAACTTGCCAAAGAAAACTTGTCGTTCATAAACATGAGCAAATAAAAATTGTCAATGACACTTGTAAAGGAAAACTTGCTCGTCTGTAACCGGCTCAAGCTGGTTACAGAGCTAGTTTTCCTTGACAAGTTTTGATTTGACAAGCTTTATTTGCTGGTGTGTAAATGAAAACTTGTCAAGTTTTTCCTTGACCAGAAACTAAAGCCGGGAGCGGGGGGGGGGGGGGGGGGCTCCCAGTAAAATTGGGTGGGGGTGTGCGGTCCGCTTCCTGAAACCCTTACACTATTTCAGACCAAAATCTGCGATTTTCGCTACCTTATTTCAGACCTGACCAACAATTCGAGACCCTATTTCAGACCTATTTCACGTACTCAGTTGGCATAATTTGAGAAGGGCTTTTGTGTCCCTTTTGTTGATGGCCTTATCGCCTAATCATTGAAGAAGAAGCTTCTTCTAAAAAAACATACTAAATTCAGGAATTAAGTGGACAAACTTGTCCTTTTTCAGACCAAATGGTCAAAATTGATACCCTATTTCAGACCAAAACGGCTAAAAAAAAACATACCCTTTGGGGCCGCAGATACCTATATAGCCCATATAAGGGAGTACTCCCCCCCCCCCCCCCCTCTCCGGGCCAATGTAACGGCGGACCGGTTATTTAGCATTCTTGCAGAGGCTGTTGAAAAAAAATTTTTTTTGAGAAATAATTTTTTCTTACGTTTAATACATTATATAACTACAGAATTACCGTACGCTACTAAGTAATAAAGCACAGAACCTGCCTAGCCTCGCATTCAGGTCATCCCTAGCCTCGCATTCAATAAAAGGCCAGGGTACTGAGCAAAGATATTGTTGGATGAGGTTGAGCATGATAGCGAGAATTATCAGGGCCGAGGTTTGTGTTATCTGCCGAAGTCGAAGGTTGAGGCGGGATAACAAACAGAGGTCATAATAATTCTCGCTATCATACGAAAACCAAATCCAATAATTGTTTTATTGTGCATAAACGGGAGCGTTTGTAAAAACAAGAGGGTGCACAAGAAACTAACTATGCTACGTCAACTTGTAAACAACTTAATTTTTCAGATGAAAACCTAAAATTTGCAGCACAGTCCGACAGTTTGCAGCAAAATTTTACAAAAACCCACACGAAAACGTGTTTTAAAACTTAAAATTAAACTTTTGACTGAACCCAGACCCGTTTTAGTAAAACCTTCTGTACTGCAATTCCAGAAACGCTTCTTCAAAACAAACGTGTTTGTCACCTGCGAAAAACTATTATCATTCGATGCTTTTTCCCTTTTCTTCTATTCCCAGAGCCTACCACGTGACCTAGAAATAAGTGCCTACAAATAATGTTCTGCTCGTGCGCAGTACCATCCAACTCTGATTTTGCTGCAATCTCGTCCCAGAGCCTACGTTACCCTTGTACAGCGGAACGGGCAACGGACGCTCTGGAAGAATCCAAAACCGGAACCAGAAAATCCTGGTTCCGGTTTGATTGCGCCTGCGTGAGGTTTCAGCAGAAAATGGCGGCTGTTGATCATGTAAACATGTTCAGCAGGACCAATTCAGGGCAGTCAGCAGGGGCGATTCCACGGTAATCGACCAACAATCAGAAAACAGTCACATACATGCAGTAGAAGCCAACATGTGAGCGATTTCCTTCTAACACGACTCGTTCTAAGGATACATACATCGATTCTTTTAGAGGAAGCTCAATTACACCTTGCAAGTTTAATTAAGCTTTAAGCTTATATTACCAGCTTAGATGATACTTATAAGATATTTTCGGTTTCTCAAGAATCGTCGTTTCAGTGTTGGCTTAGAAAAAGGCCGATGAGAGCTTAACCTCAACAATAGTCCCACCTCAATTTTTGTTAGCCCACCGAGAAGTTCTTACTGTAGCTGCTACCTGGAGAACAAGATTTTTAATGATGTATTGAAGTAGAAAATCTTCTTGGAATGAGTTGAGACGATAGTTCAGGGATAGTTATATAGGGAAGATATTTATTTACAAACATTGTTTTTGTTATTTAAATGTTCAAAACTTTAAACAAAAGAATTCTTTGTTTCACCAGCCAATAGCTCTCTGGTTGGCTTATTAATAACAATAGGTGATGTCACTGATATCTTTCCATATGAAGCACATTTAGTATACTAGTGGAATGTGGAGTAAACAAATTAAGATTTCTACTGACTCAACAAATTTAATTGAGGATTATCTGATATTTTTTATTATTATTATTTTACTTTTACAATGAGACAGTGTTTCAGTACCTTTTCTCATCATTGTGTAATTTTGAAGTGCAAATAAAGTTATCGATGGATTTTTTGGTTGTATCCTATATTGTCATTGAGCTTTTCTATTCAAAACTTCCCATCCCCTTCCCCACCTTGTCTGTTGGATGGTGTCATAAAAGATACATTTATCTTTCAAGTATACATATTATATGAAATATATTTTCACCCATAAGGAGTCCTCTAAAAGTAAATGTGACCTTTAAGGAATTTAACATGGCCCCCTTACTTGTTCTCGACCTGGGGGAGGGGGATTGCATATTTATTATGCCACAACACAGTTTTTGTAACACATCTTTTTATGAACAAATTAAAATCCTGAAAATAGAATACATACCTGACCCTCACATCAGGTTATTAGAATTCTGGAAAATCCTGTATTTTATGTGTTAAAAATGTATTAATTTTGGGCAACGTTCTTACCTAGTTCTGGCCATGTATGGAAAACACTTGCATTTCTTTTTATTTTATTTTTGTTTTATTTTATTTTACCTGCCACTGATAGAACCTAAATTGTTCAGGGAGCTAACAAGAAAACCTACTGGTTTATTTAGCTTCCTAGCTTGCCCATTGTTTTTATTTAGTTTAGGTTAACATATGCTGTAAATTTTCTAGATTGTAAAAAAATGTATACATTGACAAAAGCAAATAAAGATGATGATGATGATGATGATGATTATTATTATCTACATGCAAGTGTCTTTTCCAGTACATGTATCCCAAGCTTAGCCTGCACAGCTACAGTAACTTTGTAGAAGAAGGAAGACATACATAGTACAGTCCTTAGGGTTTTTAGATCCCTTTTCAGATAAAAAAATCGGATTTGTTTTTTGGCTGCACGTCCAAGGCTAAATAAAGGAGACACCAAATTGAAGGCAATCTTGGGTCCATTAAAATACAGATTGATTCAAAAGCACTTAATTTTCCTTTGACACTGATATATGGTAACCTTGCAATTAGCACAGAGTACGAGCAGTATGAGCCAAAACGAACTGCTCCTATCGCCAAATATAGAATGTTATATTCAATTTGATGCCAAGTACCCAGATCATGAATGAGAAAAGAGTGTCGCACTCGTACCCTGAGTCAGATATTTTTGGCTGCACCATTATCACAACTTGACCTTGAAGGACACATAGCATAGAAAATGACAGACGTATGACAGCAGTATAATTAAAAATAGCTGGAGAAAGTATTTCAATAGTTGTCTATAACTTTATTCCTTTTTACTATTGTCCTAACATTACCAAACATTGCTGCTTCAGTTTTAAATTTAGCCCCATCTCCCTTATTATAAGCCTTCTCTCTAATAAGTGCAACCCTCCTCAAAAATAGATGGAAAAAATCAGCCTCTGAGGGAGTATTAGCGAGATTACGGTATATGCATAAACTATTTATTACACAATGGATCAATCTGATTAAAGACGACTATATTTTGTTTATATATTGAATCAATTCACTGTCAATTTCTGGGCAAGGAAACCATATTGTTGTGAAATTCGACTACCACATTCCTCGCCTAACTTGCACCCTCTTTGAACATGATCTGTACATTGCCTCGCCTACTTTAACTCTTCAACAAGTTATTTCAAGTACTTTATCATTGGTTTTGATGTGGAAAGTTTAATTTACACACGAACTGCACAAATACCTTGAACATCGTTCTGAGTACATATTGTAAATCGACATCTGTAAGCTGTTTAAGAGCTGTTAAAATTCCATCTAATTTCGCGTTGTCTCTACAAAATTAAACGCGGTGGTTATTAACCGCATTATTACAACGACAGTAATTTTCCTTTGTTTCTAATCATTTCTGCAGCTTTCGTGGGACTCGTTTAATAATTCCGCCATTGCCTGACTCTTCGCGAAAACAATCCTGTCATGTTTATTGCTTTGTTTTTACCAGCCAATCAAAAGTGTCCTTTTTTGGATTCGACCAGAGGTTCGTATCCTTGGCGCTGGCCAAAAGGATCGCAGCCTCTGGGAACGAGATTGATTTTGCTGCTAATAATATTCTGCTCATGCGTCGTTTTGTCCACGCGTCCAAGCTCTTCAAATTCGGTGAAAGGTGGCAGATCATTTCACGCTTCCCGAAAATAATTATGAAAAACGAGCTCGGTGATCGAATGATAAAACTATTATTAAACTCGGTCTTCGCAAAATATCGCGATTTGCCAGTGTCTCGCAGATCAATTATTTGCCGGCAAATAATTGAACTGATCGCCACTGACAAATTACGATATTTTGCTCAACCTCGTCCAATGATTGTTTTTCTTTGCAAAACGACGTCACTTCTGCATGTATAAAATTTATTGTCTGTAGGTATGACGTAACGAAAAAACATTGCCAGCAGTAAGTAGCCGCATGTTTTTAGCCAATCAAAATTGAGACAGTGACACCAATGCATAATAATAAAGATTTTGCAACCTCCGATAACTGCTTCTAAAGATTCTTTATCTCATTCTGTAACTCTTCTTTCTGCACTTGGTTTTCCTCGGTGGCATTGACTTCCTTGCTATCCTGTTCAAGTTAAAGAGTGGTGTGACTTAAACAAGCTTTCCATTAACCTAACGAAACTAATTATACGATAATTAAATCACCTTAAAGGAAGACAAATACAACATGGGATGTAAAACTAACTAACAATGATGGCTCCGCCTATGGCTTAGAAAAGAGAACTTACATAAAATATTTGGGCGTGCTTATAGACGATACGCTATCATGGTCACACCAGGTCTCCTATCTTTGTACTCGAAACTCTAGAAACACAGAAATTATCAGCAAACTTAGACATTGCACCTTCCTTTCACAACTTAAACAACTATACTATAACCTGATCTATTCTTATATATCTTATGCGATAACCTCCTGGGGCAGTGCATTTGCTACGCAAATTAAAAAAAATCCAAACAAAACAAAATCATGTTATTCGTCTTATGTTCTTTGCCACCTTGTATGGACCAGATACAGACAGTGCATTACCATTACTTAACTTACTGGATTTACTTACTGTTAAAAATATCTATAAACTAAAGCTTCTTAACTTCACTCATCAATGGCATTCTAAAAATTACCAAATACCTTTAGCCAGCATTTTCGCTATGCAAGTGAAGTCCATACATATAATACGAGATATGCTTCAAAAAGTAACTTTTACAAACCACGTTTCAGGACTAACATAGGGAAACAAACAACATCGGCCATGGCGACTGAAATGTAGCAACAGCTCCCAACCCATATTAAAAACTTCTCAACTTATAATTTTCCTAAAAAATTGAAAGAATACTTGTTGGCCGAACAATTAACATACTGAAATTATTCTAATCATATGGCCATCCACTTTTACGACTGTTTTCTTTTCTTTTCTTGCCATCTATGTGTTTTCTTTTTTTTCTTTTTTGTAGTGTGTTGTGTATGTCTAACGATGTTGTGTATGTCTAGTTGTGATGTCCTGTACATTCGAAACTACCTTCAAAGAGCTAGCTGCTGGCTCCAAAACCTTACGGTTATCTAGCTGCTAGGCATTTCCTTCTATGTAATAATATTTAGTTTAAATTGTAATTGAATATTCTATGAGTTAAGTTGCTAATTATTTTATAAGTTTTACAAACCGTGTAATGGAACTGTGAATTAAGTGTAAAAAGTGTAACAACAAAGATTTGCCAACCTCTGATAACTGCTTCTGAAGATTCTTTATCTCATTCTCTTAACTCTTCTTTCTGCACTTGGTTTTGCTCGGTGGCATTGACTTCCTTGCTCTCCTGTTGTGTTAGCGGCTGCACCATTTCTGTATCCGTATCCTTAATGGGCTCCTGGTCCTGGGAGATATAACAAATGGAACACAGAGTTGTTCTGTGCTGCTCTTGTTATTTAGTACAAGGTTAAAGTTTTACCCTGTTAGTGTATGGCAAAAATCCTACAGTACGATCAATCAAATGAAAGTTATCGATCATTAATTTCCGTTGGCACTTTTTAGTATACTGGACAAATTAGCTCTGACTTACGAGTCTGTGGAGAAAATCCAATTGCACTCATTCAATCGAGCAACACTTTCTAGCAGCTAAGACTGATATACAAGATGGTTCTACGTTTCGTGTCTGTGGATGAAATCTTGAAAGAACAACTTTTGGAGCAAAAGAAGAGAGCTGAAACAATAAAGATTTGCCAACGTCCGATAAATGCTTCTGAAGATTCTTTATCTCATTTTGTAGCTCTTCTGGCTGAATTTGGTTTTCCTCGGTGGGATTGACTTCCTTGGTCTCCTGCTCTGTTAGCATCTGCATCACTTCTGTATCCGTCCCCTGTAGCTCGAGCATATGGTCCTGGGATATATAACAAATGGCACACAATATTGTTTTGTGGTGCTCTTGTTATCAAGTACAAGGTTATAATAAGAATAATGATAATAATAATAATAATAATAGTAATATTGTTAATAATGATAATGATAATGATAATAATAATAATAATATTGATAGTAATGATAATGATATTGATAATAATAATAATAATAATAATAATAATAATATTGATAATAATAATAATGATTATAATAAAACAACTCTTTATTAACAGCTTCATATCTCGGTTAACGCTCGCTAACGCATGAACCAGTTGTTAATTTTCATTCAGAAGAGACTGCTGTATTAACATGCCTGTGCTAAATAGCTACTGATCGTTTTTTGTTTTTGCTATGAATTCTTTATTAATCTCTAATTAACAATTGGTTTATGCGTCAGCGTGCGTTGATCGAGATATAATGGTGCAGCACGCCGGAAGTTTGGAGAGCGCGAAAGATGCGTAAAAGTTGCTCGAGGCGTATTCGAGAGCAGTTCTAGCTTCTTGAGTGCTCTCCAAACTTCCCAAGTGCTTCATATCTCGATGAACGCACAGCTGACGCATGAACCAATTGTTTTATAACATTTTCAATACGGTAGTTTAAATATTGTATAAAGAGAACTTCCCTCTGCTACGTCATTAGCGTACACAATAACAATATGAAGCACGCTCGCGCAATTGAATTTGACTACACGAATTTACCAGCTACCGGTATGTTATAAAGGTGGTGGTAAATCTTACGTTGGGGCGAAATCGTCTTTGTCATTTTGTTTATGTAATTGTTCAGTTTGTTCTTGCGCTACCTATCCTAACAGAACCTGATAGTCAGCTCAAACAAAGGGTCCTGAGAAAGGAGACGTTTCCCGCATCAAGCCAAAAATTGCCAGCTATCTATTAGGAAGCGCACATATACACGCAGACACACGAAAAATCTCAATGACCGAGATATAGCTATCCCAGTCAATGGAGTTTTCTGTAGCGCTTCAAGGTTTAGCAAATTAAATATTTTACAAAGATATTTTGAGCAATAAATCAACTAAATAAATACAAAGAAATGGCGGTAGTGGCAGCATCTAGCGCTTTGAACTCTGTTCAAAACCAAGTTATTATCAAGAACACGCAAACTCGCGCGCGTTGAAACTTAAACCCCTATCGCTACTATTTCCCTCAAGGGTGGGCTTAATATTTATCAGTCAGTCGCGGTATATATATGTTAATCTAATTACGTGAAAACGTAATTGAGCAAACTAGGTACAATGACGTATAAGCATTCCACTGACCTCCACACTACATTCTTTCCCTGCCTTCTTATTGGTCTTCTTTTTTCTTCGCCGTTTTGATTTGTTTCTTAACGGATCTGCTGGCAGGGTGTTTACCTCGCTGTAGCTAAAGGGTATATATGGTGATCTCAGTTACAACGTGTGTGAATGAATATATGAAAATCATATATTTGAACTGAGTATTAAAGAATGAATATGTGAATGATCATCGCAGTTATGAACATTGCTTAAGCAGTAGAGAATATAATGCCTGCAATACGGGAAGCACAAGTTTTGAATTAACTATAATGAGATTTCCTCCATTCCCAACTCATTCATTCAACCTTTCATATCGATTCGTCATATCATTCCAAATACGAAAAAAAGAAACACTGATCAATCGTTAGTTGTTCCTAAAATAAAAGCTAAATAACTTCACCTTTCGATTGCATCAGATTCGATCATCATCACCTATCAAGAAATTAAAAACTTATGGTTATATGAAGAAGGCAACATTATAACCGCAATCTTAATTAAAGAAGGTCATTTCACCTTGGAACTGTTTGTAGTCTTCTGACGATCTCTCCAGCTTTTTCAGATCAAAACGTACTGCTTTTCTTAGAATTACTAGATTTGTTGCATTTCAAAGCAGTCAGTTACCAAGTGTTTTGCTATTCCCTCCCCCCCCCCCCCACCACACACACCCCAATACCCATTTTTTTCAGCCAATAAAGAGGGCTATAATTTAGGATCGGAAACTTTTTACCACACAGGACAGTGATCTAATGTTGCTGTTAGGATTAATTCAAACTCGCCTTACAAAAATCCGAGGAAAACTCAACATGTACATTGTCAGGAGCCCGTACAACTGCCCTCTATTCCTGTCACGGCCAGAACAATTTATTTTTAGATTGAGTTTCCCACCAATATCAAACTCACGCAGGAGCCTCAATGACCAATCACAAACTGAGACGCTGCACGTGGCGCAAGAACCTGTACGCGCAGAGCCTTTGTTTTCTCTCATTAAAACTATGTTTTGTGGCGCTCTCGTTGCCATTTTCCGCGGGAAAATATAGTCTAAAAAAGACCAGTCTGTAAAAATGCCGTGACATAGGCTTAGTATGGGAGTTGTACTCTCCTTGTCCGGATGGGATCCTGACGTTGTAATGGAAAGAAAGAACAATGAATCATGCATATTGAATTTCATTTGTTATAAGAAAGTGAACTAATCGGAAAAGAGAGTCTTACCTTCCACACAACTCGAACAGTTTAACTTATCTTATCTTGTTCACTGGTTGGTTTAATTATAGAGCTAACTGTTGAAATGTCGGTCACTTTTCGAAGCTTTAGAAGACGTTCAGCCTCTTTTTCGGTTGTAAAATTGCATAACTAATAATAATAATAATAATAATGATAATAATAACTAGTTACATGTCTCATTGTTCTTCGATAAGCTACATACTGACCAATGCCAATATAAAACATAAGAAATGAACTTACGGTGTCTTTATTCCCATCACTCGCTCTCTCTAATTCCCTCTGTCTGTTAAACAGGAACAATCATTAGATAAAATTTAATGACCTGATTCGCTTTGTGCAGTTTAAGTTTCTCAAGTTCGTGGAAATGTTCTTCCTGTATTCTAAATTCTATTTCGTTCCTCCGTGCATGCGCCTACAAATGAGTATTGGTAAACTAGTATTTTTCTAGGGTACTCTATTGAAAAATATCTGAGCCGCGCCAAGAAAACTGGAAACTGGTAACATTTCATTAAATCGACTGTCGTTCCTGTCCTGATTTGTAATTCATGTCTTCTTCTACATTTTATGAAAGATTGGTGAAGCCTTACCTCTTGAGAAGGATCTCTTCAATGTTTTGAAGCTGTATGGAAAAGAGCGATGACATATTATGTAACGGTTAAACTTTATTTGATAGATTAAAGACCGTCGTGGTTATAAAAGAAAATGTAATTTCTGACGATTGAGCGCGCGAATTAGACAGAAATTGATATTTCTACGGCACGGGAACAGAAGTGGCCTGGGTACGATTTTTCAGGCATGATGGATATCATGCTGTCTATAAAGGCTTAGTTCGTCACATGGGGAGCCATTCTAGGCCTGCATCAGTCGCTATATGCTTGTTATTTTGTTGATAATATTTTTCCCGTTCTTCAGCATGGGCGAAGGGAATGTTTCGAAGGACGACATTGCTAAGATGGTAGAAGCTAACAACCAGACCATGATGGCGTCAATGTCGGAACTTTTTCAAAAATCCATTGGCGATTTGAAACGATCGCAAGCCGATTCCTCAGACGCCCAGATCCGCGAGATCAAGAAACTCAAGCTGGAGGAACCAAGGCGCTTTAAGAAGAAAGCAAACGAAGACCAATTCAGGTTTAATGACAAGATCGAGGATACTTTAGACGAAGTTAAGACAGCTGCCCAGGCGAATGCTTTGGACAAGGTCAAGGAATCGCTCCAGAAAGGTGAGAACTTATTAAAAGAACGCCAGAAACACATCCTTCTTGCGGACAAGTCCGAGTACGGCTGGTCTACCGTCCAGAAGTATAAGAAAAACGAGATCGCCGATGATTCTGACGATGAAAAGAAAATGTTTAATGCCGAGGCGCGTGCCAAGGCACATTTGAAACAATCAGCCTCAAGATCGCGAACGGTTGCCTCGGGTTTCGCGGCCAGAAGGGATTCGGCCGTCCAGGATTCAAGTGTGAAACAGTTGGGGGAAAGGAACTCTGTACTGAGACAAATTCCCACGGTAGATGCGCAAGCCAGGAATCGTGCGAGACCAGGCAATTGCTTTCAATTCGCGAAGCCAGGTCATTGGAGAGCGCAATGCCCCACGTTTCATCCGAAGTCCGGCACAAGCATCTGACTAGACGATTACGAGCAAGGTGTTGTCGATTCTTTTGTTACTGATAACTCTTTAGATTTTGATTATGATGTGCATTTTCCTAGTGTGGGCGTCCATTCTTCTTGGGAGGAGTTTCCTTTTCTTGACTCTTATGAGTTTGATTCCACTCATGCAAAATCCAACATATCGGTTAGGAGCAGGTTAGCCAAATGCATCTCCGAGTGGGAAAGAATTGATTCTCCCGGTTTTATTTTGGAAGTTATTCGAGAGGGCTATAAAAATCCTTTTGTTTCTATTCCTCCTCCAAAACGTAGTAATAATAACTTATCTGCTATCAGGGAGAAGGATTTCGTTTCTGAAGCGATTTACGATCTCCTCAGTAAGCATTGTGTTGAGGAACTATATGGAGCGCCAGAAATTGTTAACCCCTTGTCAGTGTCCATTCAATCGTCTGGAAAGAAGAGACTAATACTGGACCTACGACATGTTAATTTGTATGTTTACAAACAAAAGTTTAAATGTGAAGATCTGAGGGTCGCTCTTTCAATTATTTCGCGGGGTTTTTCGCTTTTTAAGTTCGACCTCAAATCAGGTTATCATCATGTAGAGATTTTTAGTTACCACCGTAAGTTCTTGGCCTTTGGTTGGGATTTTGGTGATGGAAACACTCGTTTTTCTCAGTTTGCTGTCCTTCCATTCGGTTTGTCGTCAGCGCCGTATTTGTTCACAAAACTATTAAAGCCTGTCATTAAAATGTGGAGGTGTCAAGGAATTCCAATTGTCGTTTTTCTTGATGACGGTTTAGGCGGGGGTGCTACTGAGCTTATTGCTAAAATTAACAGCTTGAAGGTGCATAGCTATCTAATCAGGTTTGGTTTTCTTGTAAACTCTCAGAAGTCCCAGTGGGATCCCTCTCACGTTATAATTTGGTTAGGTGGTGTTATAGATACCGATCAGGGTACGATTGCTGCCACTGATCAAAGAATATTCTTAATTTCGCTGATTCTCTCAGTCAGTGTGAATCGCGTGTAGTTAAGACCAGGGATCTGGCTTCATTTATTGGCACTATCATTTCATTGTTCCCGTTTATTGGTAACGTCCATCATGACCAGATCGTTGTACCATGTCTTAAATAGTAAGTCATCGTGGTTTTCCAATGTTATGCTTATTGATGACGCAATGCGAAAAATAACGTTTTGGAAGCTTAATGCACGTTCTTTGAACGGTCGGCCGGCGTGGCCTGCCGAGCGCAAACCTTCGAAGATTGTTTATTCGGATGCTTCCGATCACGCATGCAGTTCTTTTGTTGAAAATGATGGTAAAATATTTCAACAGAACTGGTCACCTGCTGAGCAGGCGAAGAGCTCTACGTGGAGAGAATTGAAAGCTGTTCAGTTAGCAATCGGCAGTTTTATTCACGATCTCAAAGGCCAACAGGTTGCCTGGTTCACTGATAATCAGAATGATGTGAGCATTGTTCATGTCGGAAGCCGCGTTGAAGAATTGCAGTGTTTAGCTTTAGAGATATTCACTTTGTGTGTAACCAACAGTATTTCACTTGAATTGAAATGGATTCCTAGAGATCTGAACACAGAGGCTGATTGTCTGAGTAGAATCATTGATTTTGATGATTATTCATTAAAGGATGATATCTTTAGAATGCTGGACTTTAAGTGGGGTCCACATTCCGTGGACAGATTCGCGTGTAGTTATAACACCAAGCTTCCTCGGTTTAACTCTAGGTTTTATCAGCCCGGAACAGAAGCAGTTGATGCTTTTACTCAAGATTGGGGCCGTGAGAATAATTGGCTAGTGCCCCCAGTTTCCTTGATTGCAAGAGTTATCAGTCATATGCGACTTTGTAAGGCTAAGGGAACCATTGTTGTTCCAGTGTGGAAGGCGTCTTAATGTGGACTATTTTGTCTTGTGATGGTAGACATTGGAGTCCGTTCGTGCATGATTGGCTGTTATTGCCGGATTAAAAGTTTCTCTTTGTAAGGGGGAAAGCTAACAACCGTTTGTTCGGAGCCAAGAGATTGCCTTTTAAGGTTGCTGCTCTTAGAGTGAAGTTTAACGTCTTTGAGCGACCGTGTTTATCAGGTTTTTGTACTGAGGATGATGGCTGCTGCGACAATTGCAGTTAAAGATACGTTGGGGGCCATTTATGGCCTAACTTTATGTTTAAAGTACGGCAACGCAGCTGTCTTGCCTGGATCTTTGGTATCCAGTTTTCCTTGATGTTGGCAAGGTTTCACTGTTGCTGTATGTGTCTCAAGATATGTCTTCTGTTCGTTTGTTTGTTTATTTAATAAAGCTGGCTTTTCATGTTGACTTTGTTTTTCTCTGCGTACATTTATCCCTGACAACGATTCCGAATCTCAACAGTTTTATGCAGAGAAAATTAGTTCTTGCTACCTTCCTTTATTCTTCTCGTTTCAGATGTCTTCCAACATGGAGTCTGGAGGGAAGTGGAAAATCTCAAGCATCCTGATCTGAGGAGTTTGGCGGGGAGAATAAAATCCACTGTTCTGATGTCAAGGGCTGCTGGCACCGTAACCGGATACACGCGTGCGTTCAATAGGTGGAAGGAGTTTCGTCGCGCTGGGGGGAAATATCGCATTTTCCGGCGGAACCGCTCCCGGTTGCCGTTTATTTGCAGTACTTATTAGAAACTACCAGTTCTTGTAGTTCAGTTGATGCCGCGTTCTACGGGATAAAATGGGCTCATGAGACCGCCGGGTTGGTCTCCCCTACTGATAGTTCACTGGTTGTGGCGGTTAGGGAAGCGTCTAAGAGAATCCTAGGCACTGGAAGGTCGAACCGGAAGGAGCCTATCTCATCCGAATTGCTCAAGAGTATAGTCGGGGCTGACCTGTCTAATGGCTTGGAGCTGAGAAATGTTTCCCTGTATTTATTGTGTTTTTCGAGCTTCCTCAGGTTCGATGATGTTATCAGAATTAAGAGAAATCAAATTTCTTTTCACAACGGTTATATGTCAATCAAAGTTGTTAAGAGTAAAAATGACCAATTAAGGCAGGGAGATGAGGTCCTGATTGCAGAGGGAGAGGGTGCGGCCTGCCCCGTTAAGATCCTGAAAGAGTATTTAACTACGTTTAATATTGACCCTTTCTCAGAGGAATTTATTTTTAGCCGATTAATTAAGACTAAAATGTCATACAAGTTGGCCTGCGGGAACCAACCTATTAGCTATAGTACCTTCAGGGATCACTTGCGCAAAATGCTGCGAGATTTCGTTCCCAACCCTCACGTATATGGTACTCACTCGTTTAGGTCGGGTGGAGCATCTGCGGCGGCTAATAGTGGGGTGCCTGATAGAGTTTTTTAAAGACACGGTCGTTGGAAGTCCGCTACGGCTAAAAATGGGTATGTTAAAGACAACACAGTCGTCAGGCTTTCGGTTTCCAGGTCCTTAGGTTTGTAGCGCTTTTTAGCTACGTTTACAGTTTTCTTTACCAGGCCGTCAAGCCCTTTCTTTGTCTTCTAGGTCGTTTAAGCCTGCCACTGGTGCGAGGTCGAAAGAAGCCAAAATAAACCTAATGGATTGTATGTCTGATGTGTAGTGAAGTTGAAATATGTAATTTCTGACGGTTAAGCGTGCGAATTAGACAGAAATTGATATTTCTACGGCACGGGAACAGAAGTGGCCTGGGTACGGTTTGCGAGGCATGATGGGTATCATGCTGTCTATAAAGGCTTAGTTCGTCACGTGGGGAGCCATTCTAGGCCTGTATCAGTCGCTATATGCTTGTTATTTTGTTGATAATATTTATAATATGTATATATTTTTCTGCTCCGTGTACATTCCTAGTTGTTTATTTTTGGGTTGTGACAAGATACCCTTTAAACCCCGGAGGGTTTGTGGCACTGCATTGGTTCGGGGGATACGTTTCCAGTTTTTTCCCCGCAGGGATTTTTGGTTTTTCGTATCCGGCAGTGTAGCATGTTTGTTCTACACTTCTGTAAATCATCTGTTGCTCTTTTTATTTCGAACGTAAGTCGTTTATGCCTGCCACTGGTGCGAGGCCGAAAGAAACCAAAATAAACCTAATGGATTGTATGTCTGACGTGTAGTGAAGTTGAAATACTAGTATTTTTAGGGTACTCTATTAAAAAATATCTGAGCCGCGCCAAGAAAACTGGAAACTTGTAACATTTCATTAAATTGACTGTCGTTCCTGTCCTGATTTGTAAAGCATGTCTTCCTCTACATTTTATGAAAGATTGGTGAAGCCTTACCTCTTGAGAAGGATCTCTTCAATGTTTTGAAGCTGTATGGAAAAGAGCGATGACATATTATATAACGGTTAAACTTTATTTGATAGATTAAAGACCGTCGCAGTTTTAAAAGAAAGTGTGTGTAACTTGTATGAAGCTAGTGTTCTTTAATACGCAGACTTTCTTTTCCCAAGTACCGTAAGTTTCAAGTGTAGCTATAATGCTCTTTCCTCAATTTTTGCTCGGTTATGTTTCACATTAACATACTCAAATTTCACCTGCATTTGATTACTTAGCAACAAGGGAAAACTCGAAATTTTAGCAACACTCAGCGAAGCCTTTCCCTCCTGGCGTAGTTTAAGGCGTGTCACTCGGTTGTGCAGAACTTTCAGTGTTGTAATGTGAATCACTTTATGGCATCTCACAGACATATTTTATAAGGCAAATGAAAAAAGACTGTCCTGACCTGAGCAAAATATAATCTAGTTCTGCTAAGATTTAGCTGCCCACTTACTGCCTGGTGACCGCCAATCACTTTGTCAACAGATGACTCGTTCATAGCTCTGTACATAGAAAAAAAATCTTATACAAGACGCCTGGGTAAAATTGTTAAGTAATAAACTAACGTTGCAAGAAGCGAAGATAAAAAGATTTATTTTTAAATATCTCCTTCAGTATAAGTTTAGGTGAAAAAAAATATTTAAATTTAATGGGTGAAGAATGTAAAAAGAGAAAGGAAAGGATCACATACAAAGAGAATGTTATCTGGATCCGTTGTGAATCCCCTGATTGTAATTTGCAAACAGTTTCCATACTAAGTTAGCAAGAAAGGCGCTAATAAGCCAACTGGGAGCTGGTCAATTTGTTGGTTCCGGGATTGCCGTAACTGCTCGAGATCAAAAATTGAGAAATTGATGTGAATTTGCTCATTAAGTTTTAACCAGTAGCTGTATCGGTTAAGGTGAAAGTTTCGAATTCCCGGGTATAAAGAAAACATGGTCCACTTCCCAGATAGACTGCAAAACAGACGATTTTTATTTTCGTTTTCTGAAGGCGCGAATTCTAAGCGCGCGAGTGTTATACGCCCGCACGCTACGTTTTCACCCTCGATCAAGACATTTTACTTGAAGAGACCTCGCATTCAAGCAACACGCAAAAATACGGCTGTTTTGCAGTCTAGTTCCCAGATTACAATCTACAGTGTTGACTTGTATTCATGTGGCAGACGCAAACCCATCGAAAAAGATTTTCATCACAATAAACCTTTAACCAAATATACGAATATAAAAATGTAGTACAATAAACCTGATTTAACGCGATGAATTAATAAGATTAGTACATACCGTAGAAACATAATATTCCCATAATACAAGTTAAGAAGAAGGTCGGCCTGTTGAACGAATATTTCAGACGAACTTTAGTGAATTAAAGGAAAACACAAAGTCTATATGCATAGTCTGTTTCAAGGGACTTTACCATAATATTGGGTCGCTCCTTCAAAATTAAACCGATTAACTTCAATGCATGATTAAAAGTTAACCGATGTTTTTGTTTAGATTGCTGAAAATCCTTTTAAAAACTCGTTTTAAAGTACATGGTAGGCAAAGTGAAAGTGAAAGTCGAAAAGAAGACCAAAGATATTTTGCAAACATGTTCACTGATTGGTAATTGCAGCGAACCAAATTTCATTTTGATCTTGGCCCTTGGCCCTTCTAAGAATCTTTGTTTTTAATTATCGGAAAACTTCGCGTTTTGATTTTCTTACCTCCATCTTCGCCCTCTCAGTATTGGATGATGGCTAAAATATTACAGCGTCGAGCTCGCTGATATGACAAAATATACGCGACTAAATTAAGTTTTGTATTCAAAGGTGGAAGGGATATGCGTTCCCTGGGCGTTGCCCCGTTTATTTTCTATTCGTTTTTTCCGAGGCGAGACGATTTTTATTCAGCCTCCTTCCAACGGCTTTTTCCTTTCCCTCACAATTTTTAGTGGAAAAGCCCTGGGGACGAGGTTGGTATTTATTACTGAGCTGCTATGGAATATAACGAAAAGAATAACAGAGATGGACAAAAACAAACAAGCAAAACAGTCTTGTTTGGTGGTGATACCCAACAAGAGCCCTTACTAAGTTCATCTGACAATAGTCCAGCCAGCATCATGCTGGACTACTGTCAGACTATTGTCAGGCCATTGTCATAGATTTTTCCCTTTCGTATGATACGGGTAGGATATAAATGCGAAAGGGGAAAATCTATAACGGGACAAAGTTAAAATTAAAGCGCTTATCCCGGCCGTATAAAGAGTTCCTACTAATCAACAATGTATTTTGACATAACTTCGTCGTGCTGAATTGCTAATCATACTTTTTTTTAGTTATTTAATTCATTTATTACAGAGATACCACACAATGGTTATGGTGATAATTACTATTGGCGCATAAATCATAAAACCATTCAACATTTGACATGAGCAAAAAGCTCATCCCAAAAATGATAGCTATCATACTTACTTGTCAAACTTCCGCTCCTCGGCTAGTATTTCCAATTCCAATTTGGCATTCTCAATGCTCTCAACCAGGCTCTGCAAGCAAAGGGAACGGGCCTCACATTTGAGTACAGTAATTATTAATGTTAGTATTTCAATATTCTAATTATTAAGATGATTGTCGCATGTCGCACTAATATAGTTTCTACAACTGTTTATTTCCAGCCAAAGCTTTCGTATCTTTTAGTGAACCAGATGCAAAGAGATTGCTTTAACTGAATATCTTGTCCAGATAAAAATTGTTTAATTTAATGCCCTGTCACTTCTCCGCGAAGATTTCGCTCCGACAACCGTATAATATAACCTCCTTTGCAGCCGTTGTTTGTTTCGGTCCCATGCTCCCTCCCCAACAACGTCTGCAGAACCGAGCCGGACATTCCATTCCCATTGTGTTTGAGTATCCAATCTGGAGGGAGAATAGAACCGTCTCAAACAACGGCTGCGAAGGAGTCTACGGGAACTTAGCCACCGAAATTTTAAAGCCACCATGTGATTGGTCAGTTTCTGGGAATGGAATTGTCCGGCTCGGTTCAGCAGACGTTGGTGGGGAGGGAGAATAGGACCGACACAGACAACGGCTGCAAAGGAGGCTACGGTATGATACTGTTGAATTCAATTTTGAATCTAAAGACCTCATATTGAATTATACTACTTAAACTAAGTAATACATTTTTTTAATCTTTCAAAGGAAATAAATACTATAATTAGTTCATCTCTAAAGCCTTGGCCAAACGGACTCGCAAGTAGTCGCAAGTAGCCGCGAGTTGAATTTGCGTACAAACTTGCCTTAGGTGGCTAAGCGGACTCACACGTTTCCTCACAAGTACTTGCAAATCACAAAAAAAACCTATTTTATTGGCTAATAGCTTGCTATAATAACAAATGGACGTCACTCAACTTGCCTTGACTTTGGTTGGGTGGTCAAACGATGAAAACCTTGCGTCGACTTGAGTGCAATTTTGATCTCGACTGAAGTGAGCGCAAGTCACCGTAAGTCAACGCAAGTGCAAGCAAGTCCTGGCCAAACGGAGTCGCAAGTAGACCCAAGTTTTCAACTTGCGTCTACTTGCGAGTCCGTTTGGTCAGGGCTTAACGACAACGGGGCTGTCAGTTAAAGGTTACGACATTGTTATGACGACTCGTCTAACATTTGTTGTATAATTGTTAGACGCTCGGGTAAACGTGTCATTAAACAACGTTAAAAGTCCGCCAAAATTTATTCAGCAAAACATTGTTGGTCAAACATCATCTAACATCGTGTGCTAAACGTCCTTTTTCGTCTGCGATCAAAGTTTAACCAATAGCGAATATTTTTTTATCAACATTTGCTACTTCGCAACAAAGCGCGCGCTCACAATGCAATTAAGCGGTCTACAAATTACTGCAAATTTAAACGGACAGCTTACAGAACGGAGTGAATGACTGCTAAATTGACACACTTGCACTCAAGTGTGCCGAACGGTAGGTTTCTTTGATCTGCTTATGATAAGAATCTTGTTACTGAAGAACTCAAGGGTTGCGGTGATTACTTTCCACTGCTTCTCGCGCGCACACTACTGTTATATGTACACGTTTCTACTTTTTAACCATGCATTGATTTATTTTGTATTGAAACTGTACAGTTCAATAACTAAACTATTTGCTGTATGAAGATAACCTACCTTGTGCTGTTTGATAGCTCTTGCCAGTTTGCCTTCCAACTTTTTCGTCAAAGATGCGTTTTTTCTAGAGGAAACAAATTTATGTCAGAAAATGGGAAAATGCACGGGGAATATTCGGTGATTCATGTCGTGAATTCTTATTACATGAAGAAATGAATGAATGAATGAATGAATGAATGAATGAATGAATGAATGAATGAATGAATGAATGAATGAATGAATGAATGAAGAGAAAAAAAAGCCGTCACTACCTACCCTGTTCTTAGTGCCAGATTATGCCCACGCCCACAGAGTTTAATTTGGTTTTCGTAATCATCTTTTGCATCACGGCTTAACTGACAGACAACCAATAACATCACGACTTTGTTGACCAATCACATCAATGAACTGAGTACTTATATTATCTCCTGACGTTACTCCAATCACTTGACTCTGATGATGACTTCCGCTCAGGTTGTCGAAACGTCAGTCAATGTCATCACAAACAGTCCTTCTCAGGACTACACTCACCCGGACGATCGTGCTTCACTTAGTTATGAGAAATAAATGTTGAAATCGTTTATGACACCTAAGCTCTCCTCAAGTTCAAAACAATCTTGATCTGTAGCTCTCCTAACGTCTTTTTTCCATTTCTTTGAGTTCTTCGATTCCGTTTTAAACAAAAAGTTTGAATGTATGTTTCGCGAATTCTCGCAATGTTTTTTCAACTTACATAAATTTATGCAGGTGTGACAGTACAGATTAAATGTTATTAGGGAAACGGCAAATTGAAACTTCCTCTTTAATTTTGTCATCAGTAGGATTCTTATCGGCTAAACCAACATATTTATTTTTTGCCGTCTTTTATGATCCTCCAAATTAATAACTGTAAAATAGCTGTGTTACTAATGCTTTAGACATCACAGAATTGCGCATTAAGCTACCTCGCTTTCTCTTGCTCTGAAGTAAAATGGCGATGACAGGATTTAGCGCACATGGGAACCGAAAATCATTTGAAGACGCTATTTGTACAACAGATTTGGCCAAAGGAAGATGCAGCAAGCTGATTGCCGTCGTAGCATTAAACATTTTTCTGTCCATATCCGCATTTCTGGGGAATGCTCTCATCCTAGCTGCCCTTCACAAGGGGTCTTCTCTTCATCCGCCGTCCAAACTCTTGTTTCGTCACCTGGCGATAACTGACCTTGCTGTCGGTATCATTGTAGGACCTCTTTACGCAACTTATTTTATATCCATGTTGAATGAACAGTGGAATATTTGTCGCGTTTTGTTTATGAGTCTCCATATCACAGCCTATATTTTGTGTGGAGTGTCGCTGTTAACAGTGACCGCAATAAGCGTGGACAGACTTCTCGCTCTCTTGTTAGGGCTCAGATACAGTCAAGTTGTAACTTTAAATCGAATCTACATAACCCTCATTGCTTTTTGGCTTGTGTGCATTATCTTTTCGACAATATACTTGTGGACTCCTTACATACCCCTATGCTTAGTCATCTCAGTCTTCTCTTACGCCAAGATATTCTTCACCTTTCGTCATAACCAAGTTCAAGCACAGGGACAACAAAACCAAAACGTTCTACCGAGCAGAGCGCGATACAAAAAGACAGTGAACAGTTTACTGTGGGTGCAGTTAGGAATGGTTGCATGTTATCTCCCATATTCTACGACAGAGCTTGTTCTTCTCCAAAGAGGACTATCGCGATCCGTTCTCGTTGCTAGGTTTTTTACATCGACTTTAGTTTTCCTAAATTCGTCATTAAACCCAATCCTGTACTGTTGGAAGATCAGAGAAGTGAGGCAAGCGGTGAAAGATATCGTCATAGGACTGTTTTGTTCATCAAGTTAATACTTACATTAAAAATAAATAGAAAAACTCGGGGTGAAATAGATAAATAAGATTTTAAAAACTGTGCTTTTGTTTAAGTTACGAGGTAGTCATAAGGCAACTGTAGTCATTGCAATAAACGGCGCCGGAAATAGCGAATAGACTTGTGTGAAAAATTTTTTGTAACCTCGAAGAGTGGAAGGGAGAAACTGGTTAGCTCGAGTTTTAGTTGTCAGTAACATTTTTCAAGTGGTAAAATTTATAAGCAACACGGTGCCACACCACAACGACTTATTCAATAAATAAAATTTTCCTTCCTTGAACAATTTATCAGCTTACTGTCTCTGAGCGGAAACTTGGAACCATCTCACAGTCGCTAGAAGCTGCGTGCAAGGCGCAAATAAGATAACATACACAAAATGTTTGGTGAAAGATGTTACATGCACTCATCAATTTTATTCAAAATGACTGAATTTCAAAACAAAGAAATGTTCCCTGAGGAGGAAACTTCCTGTTTGATGATGATTCGGTTTCAGTTGTCATTTTTACCACTCTTCCATTTCATTATTGTTTCGGAATAGAAAGCAACTAATTAGACTCGAAGGTGCAAAATTCTCGAGAGAAAAGCGATAAGGGCCTTGGAGTGAATCCCTTAAAATCGTCCTTTAAACCAAACTAATGGTGAGTACCGAGCGATAGAATTGAATGACCCACCAATCGTTTCGCTAAAAGCAGCTGTTTGGGAAGATTTTATTTAGCTAGGACACTGGGATATGAAATAACTCTCGCCTCATACAATGAACCAGCACAAAGTGTATTTTTTTTCTTTGTTGTAGCTTTTCTAAAACGATATTCGCTGAAGTGTAAATTAAAACTTTCTTTTCGTTATTAAGAATAACTGGGCTGAGCTAACATTTGCGTTTTGTCATCTTTTCACCGCTCACCCGTTTAATTAATGTTTAAGATGCATAGCAGCTGCAGATTAACATTTTGATGGCGTTTAGAACCTAGATATTTCATCAAATTGCAGGTTTTCAAATGGATAAATCTACAAAACACATTCGGATTTAGTTTTAATTCTATAATTATAATGAAGCTTGACACAGACTTTGCAAGGACATCCAAGTTTACTTTCAGCCAAGAAGCGTTTAGTTTTACAACTGATCATTTTAGCGCCCACCTTCCAATCATTATTTATGTAAATATTAAGTCAAATAGAAGTTAAAACACTCTTATTTACTTGCTGCATGTCCGCTGTGTTTGCATAAACGGTAAGAACCTATGTTCTCGCTTGGTTCTCGTTAATTCAACATTCTGTTGCTTTCCATAATGAAAATAAAACGTTCGCATGTAGAAATCTGCTGTTGAGATAAAACAGTTGGTAATAGAATTCCGAGAATCGAGACAAATAGTTTCCCTCTTCCACTTTCAAGTCATAAACAAACGTTCAAGCTACTCGGGCCTGTGTAACGGCGGACCGGTTATTTCAGCATTCTTGCAGAGGCTACTGACATACTCCCGTACTAAATTTCGGAGAACAGTATAGGCTTGACAGTATTCTTATGACACTAGCAAAACAAAACCACAAAGCAACGAATTTCAAATCGTTTCCGTTTTGGCTTTTTCGAAGGAGATCAGTCCGGCGATTCAGTACCATAGAAAGAAAAAGATGGCGTTGTTTCTAATATCCGACTACAGGATGGAATTTAATGAAAGATTAATAACATGAGCTCATTTCGCTAGTATTTTTCCGTGCTGAGATCTTGTTCAAATTCGTTAGGACGCTCACATGCATCAAATGAAACAAAAAGAGGAAAATCAATGCCAATTGAAAAAATGATCAGTATTTCTAAAACTAGAATACCGAAAGGGATGGAAAAGGTAACTTTCAAATAATAAAATAAAAAATTTAACAGACAAAATTAAAGAAAGCTAAAAGATGGAAAAACCTCAGAAACTGCTACCTGGAATCAATGAGAGTAAGCAGATGTTTACCCAAAAGTTAGATATTTATTCTCTTTCACGTTTTTCCGCATGGATCGTTAAAATAGATACACTAAGGAACTCGGCGGTTTTTGGCCTGTTTTCAACGGTTTGGTTTTTTCTGTCGTTTATTGTGTAATAGGATGTCTTAACTCTTTACATCAAACGTTTAAATACATGTCCAAACAAGTCTTGGTTGTGAATAAATTCTTTGCGTCGGCGGCTGCTGCCATTGTAAATTAACGAGATGAAAATTGCCTGTATATTCAGTCCAAAGAGAAAAAAAATATATTATGTTATTGCTAAAATTAAGGGTTTTGTTTTCATGTCTCGACTGGCAGACAAACAGCAGAAAAAAAAGTTGGTTGTCATGGTGTTAGTTGTCTTTCCCACACAACTTATTTTGCAAAACATTTAAGAAAGAACGTTAGCGATATTAAAACCGATCACCTGCTGCAAGTATTTTCGCGCTATTTTTCCTTTACACATAATAAAATCTGTCTTCTACTTTGAACTTGATTATGATGACATGGAATCATCGAGACGTCGATCGTTTTTAATATCTCCAATGTTTCTTCTTAAATGTTTTAGAAATAATGGTATTCACAAATGTCTATTAACTTGGGGTGTATTATAGTTTAGCTGAGCACGGTTGAAAACAAAGTGAATTTAAAGTAGAAAATAATAGCGATTATAAGATGACGGTTGTCGGCAGAAAACAGTCATGTCATGTTTAAACACCAACCAGCTACAGAATGTCTTTGAAAGAGAAAGGGAAAACAAAGTTGCTTGTATAGATTGAATACTCCGCGATACTACACGCTAAAACATCTAATAAGATATATTTATTGCTGAAAGTGCAGATATTTTTTGCCTCGTTAGACCCCGGGAGCCTGTAACCTGTAGCCCTAATGGTTTTTCTGTGGACACCGTCGCCATATGCTCCTCTTTCATATGTCATTTAATATCTTTTGTATTCTAAGACTTCTAATATATATATATATATATATATATATATATATATATATATATATATATATATATATATTAATATTGTACCGTTATGAATCTAAAATACAAACTGAAACTGGTCCGCCTGTATTAAAACACTGAAAGGATAGGAGGTCTTTTTTGTTTCTCTATTGCCAATTTAGGGAACACAAAAGCATAGGTAAATTAAGCCGATTACTTCATAAAATATTCTTGATACAGAATAGAATAGAATAGAATAGAATAGAATAGAATAGAATAGAATAGATTGAATAGAATAGAATAGAATAGAATAGAATACCTTTATTTTAACACGATAAGTCTTAAAGATAAAAGCTTGTGGGGTCGTGTATAAAATAAAAGAAAGACCTAATAACAGTGTAATAATGAGTAAAAATTAAAGCTGCTGACCTTAAAAGAACCTGATATATATTTACAATATTTACATGTCAGAAAACGTTCAAATAATTAAAGATAAAATTGTCATCACGATGCCGCACAGTTGAGGCGGACACTACACTGAATTTAAAATCTTAATAATAACGATAATATTTTGTTTTTAATCGTTGTATCAGTTCCTTCTGCCTTAGCTGTGAAACTCCATGTTCTTTAAGACTAACAGTGTTCCGTAAGATAGAACCTCTATACGCGAGCGAGTCCTTCATATATCTAGTATTAAATCTGGGTACGAGTAAGCAGTCTTTTCCCCGTAAAGAATAACAGTTGCAACGTCTAGTGTAAATGTCCTTGAATAACAATTCAGACAGGCCATCGTTATGTGCTTTAGCTTGAAAATATCTACCTTGTAATATAAAAAGAGAGCAGGCCACTGATCGTCTCCAAGCACGCCACACGACGCCATATCCTTAGGTAATAAAAATTGATTCTAGAGGTTCTACAATGTAGTCTTTCTATGGAATGAAATAGATCTGAGTTACAATATGCACCTCACAAGACTAAGCCGTACTTTACAGAGGGCAAAATTACTTTAATTTAAAGTAGAAGTCCGGCAAAACCTTTGTTGATAGGAACCTATATCGTTGTAACAAGTCTAATTGTCGGATGGCCAAAATTGAGCCCACGTTGACTTGTCAGCAAGCGCTTCAGGATTGGTAAAAGTACACAACTTTCTTTAAGCGTTTAAAGGCTGTTTCAGTGGAAGACGGAATGGCCTAAAGCGAAATGTCAAAGGTGCCAGTGAAGCAGTGTTTTGAGAGAGCTTTGGGGCTTTGCATCGACTGTCTGTACATCGTGGCCGTCGTTTTGCGTTCATCCAGCAGCGTTACATCACAGAGGTCTAGTTCTATCTGAGAATAAATATCTGAAAATAACTGAGCTCGGGAACACTTTTCTGGTTGTTCTGAGGGTATTTTTTGAGCATCGTTTGATGACATTTTCTGGAGCTGTTTTAAGCTTCGCACTTAACACGTCCGCTCTCAAGTCGTTTAGTTGATAATAAGCTGAGTTTACTTCGAAATGCTTGAATTTCTTTTACAAGAGCCAAAGTTTTCTCAGTTGAAAGAGCTTCTCTTTTTCGACTACAAGGTCTACACACTCTACAAGACTGTAGATGAAGAGTTATCGGGCGTTCAATCAGTTCCCAGTGAAGCTGATTGCAGAGAAGTTGTACAACAACGACAGAATCTTTTTGCCTTGCTAAATTTCTCCTCGTGTTCTTAAGTGAACAGGGGCACCAAACGACAACGACATTTAGAAATTGGCGGACTTCCATGCCGCCGTTACACATTAATTACTCAGAATTCCATTGGGGTCACAAGACCAGTGAGTGAAAGTGAAATCAAATAGCGTTATCCGCGTCACGCTAAAGAAGTGAGCAGGAAAAAATGGAACGGATTTTAGGACGTAGAGTTTGAGCTTTAAAATATTTTTAGTCCGAAAATCTTCAAGGCAAAGCTGCGTATTTTTTGGTGTTATCAAAGGGCCTATGAAGCCAACAGTTTTGCTTTTGCAACGAAATAAACGGTCATACTGAAAGAAAATTGAGAGTCAGTTTACGGTGTGATAAAGTCTGAACAACTAAGAATTTGGCAACAACAATGGTTTATTTCAAAATTAGTCCTGGATTTGGGAAAGTTGCAGGTTTTCAAAGCATTATCGGTGTTTATGACGCATATATACGCCTACTTGGCAGTGAAGGGGTTAAGCGTGAAAACGGCAACTTTTGACTTTTGCTTGTTTGTTTGGCGGGGATGGGGTGGAAAGGGGTGTGGGGAGGGGGTGGGGGTGGGTGGAGAAAGACAAACCAGCTAAACTGTCATTAGATATTTCAAAATGTTACTTTATTTAATAACAAAATAATATATACTAAAACAAGTTATAAGTACTCTGGAGAAGCTGGCGGATCGAAAGCTGATTAAAATCAATTTGATTTACAGAGATCAAAGAACGGATTGAGGATATATTTGAAACTGATTGAATTTACGGTCAGCCTGAGCATAAATTCAATCACGGTGCAAATTATTTTAGGCTCTGTAAAGCATTGGTTACTAGAAGTTTTTTTAAAGCTGATTTGAAATTAAGTCCATTAATTAAAATTTCAAGTAACAGTCATCAAGGGTAATTCATTCATTTTACAAACGATGCCTTAAAAGCGTTATTCTTGCCATATTTCACATGATCTCGAGCATTTCAATCACATTCCTGGCCAATCAATTTTCTGACAGCTGACTGTTTTGAAGGTTTTTGCCGGTTTTTCCCTTCAAAAACCCCAACCTCTTTTCTGCAAGTCACCGGCAACACACTTCCACCTCCATTCCCTTTCTAAGGTGATTTTTGACACTTTAGGTATGACACGTATGTTCATATACATTGTAAGTAGGGGGAGGTAATTTAAAAACATCTCTGCACTGTATCACACGGATTGGCCATGAATGAAGTTCAGTAGCCTAGTCGATCTTTAATAATAATAATAATAATAATAATAATAATAGTTTATTGATATCCCTCTCGCAGCCTAAAAGGCTGAATTACAAGGATGGTCAGTGACAATAGTACAAGACACTACGGTATAAAGACAGTCAGATAAATAATGATATAAATATGATTAAAGCACAAATAACAGAGAAAACATAACAGAGAAAAGGATTACAACTGGTCTTGATACTTAATGGTGCAGAAATCTGCGAACCGCTTTGTCTTGGGGACAAAGCGCACCGGAACACGTTCGCCTGATCGGAGGCAGTACTTCTTCTCTTTACACCTTTATATTGCAAGGTCTGCTTTAACAGGCAAGAGATTACATTTTTGCAGTGGCAGAATAGGCTTAAACATGATTGGTTTGTCAAGAGACTCTGCTGTTGTGTAATTAAGAGGCTCAAAAACAGACACTTCGGACATTAACTCCTCTGGATTTTCTGGGACGAACTGGGACAAACAGCTGAGGCTCGCATCAGATGTTTTGGCTTTGAAGTGTACCTGTTGAAATCAAATTTTAGTAGTCAAAGAGAAGACAAGCTTCGATTTTCCTTGACACTACAACATCTTTTCGGCGTATGATCAATGTTTATTTTTTTCCATTGGTTTCTAAGTTACAGCTGTTAGCATAGCGACGGTAATGCGTGGCCACTCAATTTGAAAAAGGTCAATTATCTCGAAATCCAATCGGACACTTAATTACGAAACTTAAAGAGTGTTAACTATCCAAATTTCCACAGCTTGTAGGCCAAATTAGAAAAAAACGGTAAGAGCGTTATTAAGTAAATTACAAATAAAGTTTTGAAGGCCATATTCTGCTTCTTTGAATGCCCAAAGTCCTCTCGAGATCAGAGTTTCAAAGCCCAGAGATTCAATTCCTTTTGAGTGCCTTCATTGCGGCGTTGAGAGGGGAGTACCGCTCAAATTAAGTAAATAGTGACTTTTAGTGTATAAAAGTGTGATATGTCTTCGCGCATGTGTAGAACTGTTTTGACTATAAGGTTGTTTGGCCATCCCTCGATAAACAACAAAAAGTACCAACCTGCAGGAGAGAGAGCTCACTCAGCAACTCGCTGTTTTCTTTCTCTACTTCGGTCAGCTGTGTCTCCATTTGTTGTTTCCTGACTCCCAGAGCTCGCTCCCGCGTCTCTCGCTCGTTTAATTCAGCCCTGTAGCTTGTTCTCTCGTGCTTAAGCTCCTCTGTAGTCTTCTCAAGTTCTTGGCTTAGTTTCGAGGCCAGAATGTTTTTCTGTCGCACCAATTCCCTTAGCTGGTTAAGTTTGGATGTCAACTTGATTTGCTTTTCAGCATCTTAAACATAAAAGATCAAAACATTTTGAACTTTAACACCATCATCATGTTCTCACATACATCTTCTTTGTTAGTTTACCCAAACTGTCTGCAGTCCTGATCCCCCTGTTGAAATCTCATAGTTTCAACTGATGACTCTACACATGATAATTGTGCATTCGTGTAATTTTGCACCACAATGAAGAGTAACTGTCTGGTGCGCGGAAGTATACACTCTTGAGGATCTCAATCTCATCGAGGAATTCCTTTATTCCCCCAGTTACTTCGGAGAGGTCCTTTTCAGCACTGATCAGCTTTTTCCTCAGTTGTTGGTGTTCTTCTTCTGCCCCTTCTATCTTATTAAACTAAGATTCTTGCATTGAGGCGATTTTCGTCTTGCTTTCTTGCATCATTTGTTTCTTCAACTGCGAAAGTTCCTTCTCTTTCTCCATTCTCAGTTGTGCAACAACATCCAATAGTTTGTGCTGGTACTCCTTCTCGGCGTTTGATTGCAGCTCCTGCATCTGCTCTTTAAAACATCTTCTGTTTTGAGCAAGATTCCCTTTGAGCACTTCGATTTCTTGTGCATGTGTAGTTTGCAGGGATTCCCTCTCTGTCATGAGCTGGTCAACTGTACCATGGAGCCCTTGAATCACCTGCTTGTACTGTGATTCCATCTGCGCCACGACTTCAGCGAATCTTTGTTCGTATTTTAACAACTTGTCTTCTAAAGCGGCTATTTCGTCATCCCTCACTGTTATCACCATCTTAAGTAAATTGAGTTCGTCTTCGAATTTGTTCTGAGCATTCAAAGGCATCTTCATTGAAAAAATGTCCTCTAATTCCCGAAGTATCAAAAAATTTTGTTCCAGCATGTGTCGCCATAGCGGATATCCCAGCATGCCCAAGGAAAATAAATGTAAATATTTCACTTACTAGGGAGGGGGTAGAGCAAAAATTTTCTCGAGCCCCCAAAACAGCGCCTTAAAGGTAGAAAATAACCAATATAGCTCTAAAAAACGCATGGTGACCCCCACTTTTTACCTCACAAAACGAAAGTGGTAAGCTTACTCAACACATGGTGATTTTTTCACAGTTCGCAAAATATATTTAGCCTGTGTTTTTGCTCAACTAAAAGGGAGCAGTCAGGGCCAAAAATGCCTCCAATGCAATGATTTTGTAATAAATACCACATAAAAAGTAGTTTTTATATCACCAGTTGTTATGTGTTTCAAAGCTTGTGGTTTATTGTTGCCTTGATATATGTAAACGGGAATTCTAAGGAAATGTCCAGAGAAAAAGTGCTTCTTTTCTTTTTTTGGAAAATAAAACCAAGTCTCTATGTTTTGCAGCTTTGGACTTAATTATCTCTGAAAAATGCATGGTAACCCCCAATTTTCTTTTTAATTTTCGTTAGCCCTTACCAACATCTACATTTTAGCATAGTGATAATAAGCGAAAATATATGTTCGTATTAGGAGGCACCGTCCTTAAAGGGGCAGTGTCACGCTATTGTACCATCACTTTAAAAGGCTTAAAACTGCCAATGCATCAGTGGAAACCTTAAAATAATGGTCTAGTTTTGATGCCAATGACATAAGTACTGCATTGACACTATAAACTCCTGTATTCCATCTAAGATGAGGAGGATGGAAATGGATTGAAATTTGAAAAAACTTGCCAGTTTTTTCAAAATTTCAAGCGATGCATTGAAAAATCACCAAAAAAATTATCATGGTTAGCTCTCCCTGCTAAAATTTCATTGGAATTCATATTGCTGATCCTGTAGGAGCATTTTTTGCACGATAACAGCAAAAAGGCGGTAATTTTGGCAGAATTGAACCAAAAACAGCAAAAATACCGGTGACAGTGCTCCTTTAAGATCATCCAGCGTTTCTACGCTGTGACTACTTTGCTGTAATTGGCTATGAAGCTGTATTTTCTCATTTTGGTATAATTATTGAGCTTTCACAGTAGTTTTTCTGGGTGCTGAAAGACACTTCAGTGAATCCATTGAAATAAAGAATGATGAGCACTGTAGTCCACAAAGCAGTTCTGAGAATGAGAATCTAAGGACGAAATGTTACAAAATGCCCGTCGATTCAAATGTTATTTGTTTCCTTTTATTTCCAGTACAGTGGCTTTTTAAAAGTGACGTCTTAGATGCAAGTATATTAGTGTTGTTTTAACAAGTGGTTATAACTTTTGAGTCTGTGGATGAACTTATGTGCTATGATGTGATCAATCGATTGTATGATGTTTAGGAGCAACGCTTTCCGTTGGAGTTGCTTATTATGACATATAAGACGGTCCTAACTTTTCTTGCGTTTTCTTGCTAATTAGAACATTAAACTGTGAGAATTCATCTGTAAGAAATGACACGCAGTATTGTTCTGTAAAGTAACTCAAACATTTGGAGCAACAGAAGGGAGCTGAATCAATAAAGATTTGCGAACCTCCGATAACTGCTTCTGAAGATTCTTTATCTCATTTTGTAGCTCTTCTGGCTGAATTTGGTTTTCCTCGGTGGCATTGACTTCCTCGTTCTCCTGTTCTGTTAGCGACTGCACCACTTCTGTATCCGCATCCTGGAGCTTGAACATATGGTCCTGGGAGATATTACGAATGGTACGCAGTATGTTTTGTAGTACTCTTGTTATCAAGTGCAAGATTAAAGTTTTACCCTGTTAGTGTATGGAGAAAATCCTAAAGTACGATCATTCAAATGACAGTTATCGATCATTAATTAACAATAGACAATTTTACAGCGAGACTGAGGGTGACCTTGTTTTGATAGAACCTGCCTACTTTTCTTATGTAAATCATTTTTTTTTTGATGCTAACTAGTGTTATATAAGCATAATTTCCATAAGAAAAAGCAGGTAGGTTTGTATCAAAACAAGGTCACGCCTACCTGAGGGTTGTCCAATACTGTCGACATGATACGAGTCGTTAAATACGTTTTTCAACTTGTACGAGTGGACAAGTTGTATCGACTCGACAGACTGAGTTGTCGAGTGGACAAATACATCTCATTAGGGGGACTTTGAATTATGGGGCGAGTTAGACATGGCAAGGGTCAGTGCGATAGTGTTGTCGAGTCGTACGACTCGTTCGATTGGAGAAAGCAATGGTCGAATCGACAGATAGAGTTGTCGGAGTGGACAAATGCATCTCATTAGGGTCACTGCGGTAGTGTTGTCAAGGCGTACGATTCGTTCGAGTGGAGAAAGCGATTGTTGAGTCGACGAGAATGATCATGGCCGAGGTTTGTGTTATCTGCCGAAGCCAAGCCCTGAGGCCGATAACACAAACCGAAGCCATAAGAATTCTCGCTATCATACGAAAACCGAATCCAATAATTGTTTTATTGTGCATAAACGGGTGCGTTTGTAAAAACAAGAGCGTACACAAGAAACTAACTATGCTACGTCGTCTTGCAAACAACTTAATTTGTAAGATGAAAACCTAAAATTTGCAGCGCAGTCCGACAATTTCCAGCAAAATTTTACAAAAACCCACTTGAAAACGTGTTTTAAAACTTAAAATTAAACTTTTGACTGAACCCAGACTCGGTTTAGTAAAACCTTCTGCACTGCAAATTCCAGAAACAAATCATCAAAACAAACGTCTTTGTCACCTGCGAAAAACAATTATCATTCGATACTTTTTTCCCTTCCTTCTATTCCCAGAGCTTACCACGTGACCTAGAAATACGTGCCTACAAATAATGTTCTGCTCGTGCGCAGTACCATCCAACTCTGATTTTGCTGCAAATAATATTCTGCTCATGCGTCGTTGTGTCCACGCGTCCACGCTCTTCAAAGTCGGTGAAAGGTGGCAGATCATTTCGCGCTTCCCGAAAATAATTATGAAAAACCAGCTCGGTGATCGAATGATAAGTCTATTATTAAACACGGTTTTCGCAAAATATCACGATTTGCCAGTGTCTCGCAGATCAATTATTTGCCTCAGCCTTTGGCTTCGGCAAATAATTGAACTGCTCGCCACTGACAAATCGCGACATTTCTGACAAATCGCGATATTTTGCTCAACCTCGTCCAATGATTGTTTATTCTCTGCAAAACGACGTCACTTCTGCATGTATAAAACCTCTTGCCTGTAGGTATAACGTCACTTCTACATGTATAAAATTTATTGTCTTTAGGTATGACGTAATGAAAAAACATTGCTAGCAGTAATTAGCCGCCTGTTTTTAGCCAATCAAAATTGAGACAGTAACACCAATCCATAATAATAAAGATTTGCCAACCTCCGATAACTGCTTCTGAAGATTCTTTATCTCATTCTGTAACTCTTCTTTCTGCACTTGGTTTTCCTCGGTGGCATCGACTTCCTTGCTCTCCTGTTCTGTTAGCGGCTGCTCCATTTCTGTATCCGTATCCTTAATGGGCTCCTGGTCCTGGGAGATATAACAAATGGCACACAAGAGTTGTTCTGTGGTGCTCTTGTTACTAAGTACAAGGTTGAAGTTTTACCTTGTTAGTGTATGGCGAAAATCCTACAGTACGATCAATCAAATGACAGTTATCGATCATAAATTTCCGTTGGCACTTTTTAGTATACTGTAAAAATTAGCTCTGACTTACGAGTCTGTGGAGAAAATCCAATTGCGCTCATTCAATCGAGCAGCACTTTCTAGCAGCTAAGACTGATATACAAGATGGTTCTACGTTTCGTGTCTGTGGATGAAATCTTGAAAGAACAACTTTTGGAGCAAAAGGAGAGAGCTGAAACAATACAGATTTGCCAACCTCCGATAACTGCTTCTGAAGATTCTTTATCTCATTTTGTAGCTCTTCTGGCTGAATTTGGTTTTCCTCGGTGGGATTGACTTCCTTGGTCTCATGCTCTGTTAGCGTCTGCATCACTTCTGTATCCGTCCCATGTAGCTCGAGCATATGGTCCTTGGAGATATAACAAAATGGCACGCAGTATTGTTTTGTGCTGCTCTTGTTATCAAGTGCAAGGGTACAATAAGAATAATGATAATGATAATGATAATAATAGTAATAATAATAATATTGATAATAATGATAATAATAATGATATTGATAATAATAATACTAATGATAATGATAATGATAATAATAATAATAATAATAATGATAATAATGATAATAATCATACTAATGATAATGATAATGATAATGATAATAATAATAATAATAATATTGATAATAATGATAATGATAATGATATTGATAATAATAATACTTATGATAATGATAATAATAATAATATTGATAGTAATGATAATGATATTGATGATAATAATAATAATAATAATAATAATAATAATAATAATAATAATAATATTGATAATAATGATAATGATGATAATAAAATAACTCTTTATTAATAGCTTCATATCTCGGTTAACGCTCGCTAACGCATGAACCAGTTGTTAATTTGCATTCAGAAGAGACTGTTATATTAACATGCCTGTGCTAAATAGCTATTGATCGTTTTTGTTTTTGCTATGAATTCTTTATTAATCTCTAATTAACAATTGGTTTATGCGTCAGCGTGGGTTGTTCGAGATGTGATGGTGCAGCACGCAGGAAGTTTGGAGAGCGCGAAAGATGCGTAAAACGCCTCGAGCAACTCTAGCTTCTTGAGTGCTCTCCAAACTTCTCAAGTGCTTCATATCTCGATGAACGCATAGCTGACGCATGAACCAATTGTTTTATAACATTTTCAATACGGTAGTTTAAATATTGTATAAAGAGAAATTCCCTCTGCTACGTCATTAGCGTGCACAATAAGAATATGAAGCACGCTCAAGCAATTGAATTTGACTACACGAATTTACCAGCTACCGGTATGTTATAAAGGTGGTTGTAAATCTTACGTTGGGGCGAAATCGTCTGTCATTTTGTTTATGTAATTGTTCAGTTTGTTATTGCGCTACCTATGCTAACAGAACCTGATAGTCAGCTCAAACAAAGGGTCCTGAGAAAGGAGACGTTTCCCGCATCAAGCCAAAAATTGCCAGCTATGTATTAGAAAACGCACAAATACACGCAGACACACGAAAAATCTCAATGACCGGGATATAGCTATCCCAGTCAATGGAGTTCTCTATAGCGCTTCAAGGTTTAGCAAATTAAATATTTTACAAAGATATTTTGAGCAATAAATCAACTAAATAAATACAAAGAAATGGTAGTAGTTGCAGCATCTAGCGCTTTGAACTCTGTTCAAAACCAAGTTATTATCAAGAACACGCAAACTGGCGCGCGTTGAAACTTAAACCCCTATCGAGACTATTTCCCTCAAGGGTGTGCTTATTTTCTGATGGAATTATTTTTCAGTCAGTCGCGGTATATATATGTTAATCTAATTACTTGAAAACGTAATTGAGCAAACTATTTTTTCCCTGCCTTCGTATTGGTCTTCTTTTTCCTTCGCCGCTGTGATTTCTTTTTTTACCGGATCTGCTGGCAGGGTGTTTACCTCGCTGTAGATAAATATTGGGATATTAGTTGCAAAGTGTGTGAATGAATATATGAAAATCATTTATTTGAACTGAGGATTAAAGAATGAATATGTGAACGATCATCGCAGTTATGAACACTGCTTAAGCAGTGGTGAAAATAATGCCTGAAAAAACATTCAGACTTGCACAGGAAAGTACAAGTTTTAAATTAACTGTAATGAGATTTCCATCATTCCCAACTTATTCATTCAACCTTTCATTTCTAATTCAACCATTCAGTTACTAATTGCTTTTCTTACTCTTAATTTGTCAGGGCTCCCATTGATAACAGGTCTTTTGTATATATGTCCTGAAGGGACTACTTTGTTTCAATAAAGGTGTACACTTCATTTCTATCCGTCGTATCATTCCAATTACGAAAAAAAAAACACACTGATCAATCGTTAGTTGTTGCTAAAATAAAAGCTAAATAACTTTACCTTTCGATAGGATCAGATTCGATCATCATTACCTATCAAGGCATGCATTAAAAACTTGTGGTTATAAAAAGAAGGCAACATTAACCGTAACTTCACCTTGGAACTGATTTTTCCGGCTTTTTTAGATCAAAATGTGGTGCGTTTCTTAGAATTACTACATTTTTTGCAGCAGTTACGTTAAAAAAAATTGAGTCTTTTCATATAAATTCTTAAATGGTCCGAATATTTCTTAGGCTTATTCCTAATTAACATAGAAAATACATGCTAATCTTAAATGTAATAATAAGAATAATAATAGTAAAATAGACCTAAAAATTTTAGTGCTAAGAATTACAAATGCCATAGAAATATAAGAAATGAACTTACGGTGTCTTTAATATTGCCTTCACTCGCTCTCTCTAATTCCCTCTGTCTGTTAAACAGGAGCAGTCATTAAATAAAATTTAAGGACCTGATTCGCTTAGTTCAGTTTAAGCGGTTTCTCAAGTTCGTGGAAATGTTCTTCCTGTATTCTAACTTCTATTTCGTTTATGAAAGATTGGTGAAGCCTTACCTCTTGAGAAGGATGTCTTCAATGTTTTGAGGCTGTATGGAAAAGAGTGATTACATATTATGTAACAGTTAAACTTTATTTGATAGATTAAAGACCGTCGCTGTTATAAAAGAAAGTACATGTAGCTTGTAGCAAGCTAGTGTTCTTTTACGCAGACTTTCTTTTCCCAAGTACCGTAAGTTTCAAGGTAGCTATAATGCTCTTTCCTCAATTTTTTGCTTGTTTCACGTATATGGTGCTTAACATGTTCAGATTTCACCTGCAATTAATTACTAAGCAACAAGAGAAAGCTCGAAATTTTAGCAACACTCAGCGAAGCCTTTCCCTCCTGGCGTAGTTTAAGGCGTGTCACTCGGTTGTGCGGAACTTTCCGTGATGTAATGCAAATCACTTTATGGCATCTCACAGACAGATTTTATAAGGCAAATGAAAAAAGACTGTCCTGACCTGAGCAAAATATAAATCTAATTCTGTTAAGATTTAGCTGCTCACTTACCGCCTGATGACCTCCTATCACTTCGTCAACAGTTCGGACTCGTTCATAGCTCAGTACATAGAAAAAAGTCCTTTACACTAGACGCCTGGGTAAAATTGTTAAGTAATAGACTAACGTTGCAAGAAGCGAAGATAAAAAAAGATTTAGTTTTAAATATCTCCTACAGCATAAGTTTAGGTGAAGAAAAAATATGAAGAATGTAAAAAGAGAAAGGAAAGGATCACATACAAAGAGAATGTTATCAGGATCGGCGTTGTAAATCCCCTGATTGTAATTTGCAAACAGTTTCCATAATGCTAAGTTAGCGAGAAAGACGCTAACAAGCCAACTGGAAGCTGCTCAATTTGTTGCTTCCGGAATTGCAGTAACTGCTCGTGATCAAAAATTGAGAAATTTACGTGAATTTGCTCATTAAGTATTAACTAATAGCTGTATCAGTTAAGGCGAAAGTTTCGAATTCTCTGGTATAAAGAAAACATGGTCCACTTCCCAAATAGACTGCAAAACAGAAAATTTTTATTTTCATTTTCTGAAGGCGCGAATTATAAGCGCGCGAGCGTTACATGCCCGCAGGCTACGTTTTCACCCTCGATCAAGACATTTCACTTGAGGAGACCTCGCATTCGACCAACGAAAAAATACGGCTGTTTTGTAGTCTAGTTCTCAGATTACAATCTACAGTGTTGACTTGTATTCATGTGGCAGACGCAAACCCATCGAAAGAAATTGTCATCACAAATAAACCTGTAACCAAATTTTCGAATATAAAAATGTAGTACGATAAACTGGACTGCAATTCACGCTATGAATTAATAAGATTAGTACATACTGTAGTTTTGTATTTATAGGAGGAAGGGATATGCGTTCCCTGGGTGTTGGCACGTTTATTGTCTATTCCGAGGCGACACGTTTTTATTCAACCTCCTTCCAAGGGCTTTTTCCTTCCCCTCACAATGTTTATTGGAGAAGCTCTTGAGACGAGGTTGGTATTTATTTCTGAACTGCTATGGAATATGACGAAGAGAATAAGAGAGATGGAAAAAAGAAAAACAAAACGTGTCAAACTATTTATGACAAAACAGTCTTGTTTGGGCGTCTGGTGATAGCCAATAAGAGCCCTCGCTAAGTTCATCTGACAATAGTCTAGCATCATGCTGGACTATTGTCAGACTATTTTCAGGCTATTGTCATAGATTTTCCCCTTTTGCATTTAGATCCTAACCGTATCATACGGGTAGGATATGAATGCGAAAGGGGAAAATGTATAATGGACAAAGTTAAAATTAAAGCGCTTATCCCGGCCATATGAGAGTTCCTACTAATCAACTATTCTCACTACACAATTAATTAGCTCATTGCAAAACATGCTGTTGTTCCATCGCATTTCCCCGTTTTCGCCCGTGCTGGTGGCGTCAGTAATGCTTTGCGACATTTGGAGTCTAAATTTGGTCTCTCCGCTTGAAGCGTGGTCTTTTCGTCGTGTACTCCACAAAGACAGTCGTCTTTTGCGACCCAACCACCCCACCTGGTGGCGGTCAACCAAGCTCCTATCTGCTCATATTCCTCGTTGCATGCCTATTGCCTCATCAGTGGCGGACTCTTCCCATAACTTAATCTTAGACGATGAGGTAATGAGTGTGCAGTGAGGATATGGTACAATGTATTATGACATAACTTTGTCGTGCTGAATTGCAATCATACTTTTTTTGAGTGATTTAATTCCGGCATTTATTACAGAGATACTACACTATGAATATGGTGATAATTAATATTGGCGCATAAATCATAAAACCATTCAACATTTGACATGAGGAAAAAGCTCATCCCAAAAATGATTCCTATCATACTTAATTGTCAAACTTCCGCTCCTCGGCTAGTATTTCCAATTCCAATTCGGCATTCTCAATGCTCTCAACCAGGCTCTGCAAACAAAGGGAACGGGCTTCACATTTGAGTACAGTAATTATTAATGTCAGTATTTCAATATTCTACTTATTAAATCGATTGTCGCATGTCGCACTGATATGGTTTCTGCAACTGTTTATTTATGTAAACTCTCTCATTAGATTTCCCGCCAAAGCCTTCATATCTTTTTGGTGAACCAAATACAAAGAGATTGCTATAACTGATTATCTTGTCCAGAAAAAAAAAAACTGATTTGATGCCCTGTCACTTCTCCGCGAAGATTTCGTTCCGACAACCGTATGATATAACCTCCTTCGCAGCCGTTGTTTGTTTCGGTCCTATTCTCCCTCCCCACCAACGTCTGCTGAACCGAACCGGACATTCCATTCCCATTGTGTCTGAGTTTCCAATAAGGAGGGAGAATAGAACCATCACAAACAAAGGCTGCGGAGGAGTCTACGGGAACCATTTGATTGGTCACTTCCTGGGAATGGAATGTCCGGGTCGGTCCAGCAGACATTGGTGGGGAGTGAGAATAGGACCGATACATACAACGGCTGCGAAGCAGGCTACCGTATGATATTGTTGAATTTAATTTTGAATCTAAAGACCTCATATTCAATTATACTACTTAACCTAAGTGATACATTTTTTTAATCTTCCAAAGAAAATAAATGCTATAATTAGTTCACCTCGAAAGCCTTGGCCAAATGGACTCGTAAGTAGTCGTAAGTAGCCGCAAGTTGAACTTGCGTACAAACTTGCGTTAGGTGGCCAAACGGACTCGCAAGTTTCCTCGCAAGTACTTGCAAATCGCAAAAAAAAAAAAAAAACATTTCATTGGCTAATAGGTTGCTATAACGACGAATGGACGTTACTCAACTTGCGTTGACTTGGGCGGGGTGGCGAAATGATGAAAACCTTGCGTCGACTTGCAATCTGATCTCCACCAAAGTGAGCGCAAGTCATCGCAAGTCAACGCAAGTGCACGCAAGCCTTGGCTCAACCAAAGTTTTTAACTTGCGTCTACTCCGTTGCGAGTCCGTTTGGCCAGGGCTTAACGAAAACTGAGCTGTCAAGCTAAAGGCTACGACATTGTTATAACGACTCGTCTGACATTTTTTGTATATTTCTTAGACGCTCGGGTAAACGTCATTAAAACAATTGTAAAACGGTCCATTTTCTCCTACGCGTTTCGTGTGGCAAACGCAGACTGTATATAAACGTACATAAGGGCTTAAATAACGATTTCAATTGCATAAAACAGCACCTACTAGAGCGGATTTGCATGTAGGAAACAAGCGGAAAGGTGTGCAAGGCGCGGCATAAGTTTGGGGCTTACCGTCGGCAGTTTTAGCTAAAACTAAAAAAATAAATTTAATAACAAAACTTCTAAAAACATATTTAAAAGAATTAAGTTTAGTCGATGGCGAAAATTCTATTTATGAATATTTGCTACTTCTCAACAAAGCGGACGCTCAGAATGCAATCAAGGGGTCCACAAATTACTGCAAATCAAACGGTCATCTTACAGAGCGGAGTGAATGGCTGCTAAATTGACACACTTGCGCTGCCGAACGGTAGGTTTCTTTAATCTGCTTATGATAAGAACCTTGTCACTGAAGAAGTCAAGGGTTATGGTGGTTACTTTCCTCTCGGCTTCTCGAGCACAGACTACTGTTAAATGTACACGTTTCTGCTTTTCAAAAACGCTGAAAACCATGCATTGATTTGTTTTGCATTGAACTGTACATTTCAATAACTAAACCATTTTCTGTATGAAGTTAACCAACCTTGTGCTTTCAGTTCATATATGATTCATTTCATATATCATCCACACTCATTTCTTTCACGGGAACATATGAACCCACAATTGACCTGCTCCCAACGTCAGTGGCTTCATAGCTCAGTTGGTTAGAGCATCGCACCGGTAATCACGAGGTCACGGGTTCGAACCCCGTTGAAGTCCTGAATTTTTTTCAGGCTTCTTTTCGCAATTGCATAAATTGCTTTCACAACTGCGAGGATCATTCTTCATTTGACAACCTTGTGCTGTTTGAAAGCTTTTGCCAGTTTGCCTTCAAACTTTTTTTCTTGAAGGATGCGCTTTTTCTAGATGAAACAAAATTCTGTCAGAAAATGGGAAAATGCAGGGGGATATTCGGTGATTTACGTCGTGAATTCTAATTTATACATGAAAAAATGAATGAATGAGTGAGTGAATGAATGAATGAATGAATGAATGAATGAATGAATGAATGAAAAATGAATGAAGAGAAAAAAAAGCCGTCACTACCTACCATTGCTCAAAGTGCCAGATTATGCCCAGGCACATAGAGTTTAATTTGGTCTTCATAATCATCTTTTGTCGTGGAATTTTTTCCCGTCCTTCTGCCAAAAGGCAGTCTATGCATTGTGAAAATTTACACTGTCGGCGCTTATTTGGTTACTTTAGACTACAATAGTTATCATAGGTAACATGTTAGTTCTCCTCAGTAGATGCGTGAAACTTAAATTAATACAAAACTTCAAAAAAATATATTAAATTGAGAAAAGTGTCAAAATGACATCTTGTGAAAAAACACAAACGTTTCGGGCATAGCCCTTCTTCAGTGTGAAAACCGTTTAATGTTTGCGCGACTGTAAAATTGAAAGAAACGTTACTAAGAGCTGAGCGCGCGGAAAATAGGACGCGCGAGCGCCATTTATAAGAAATGAAAAACATTATTTAGGCCAGTAGTGTTCTTTTGGACGTTTTATATCATAGGTATTAGCTTGTGAAACATATAAAATTGTAAAGCGAGCTAGTGTGAAGTAATTGTTGCCATGCTGTGTGCCAACTTGCGTTTCCAAGGTTTCTCGCTCGAGCCAAAGTATAAACAAATAAACATTTAATAGTATCTTTTCAGTCTTTTGTCTGGTCCCCAGAAACAGTACAACTGAGAAATAAATGTTGAAATCGCTTATGACACCTAAGCTCTCCTCAACAACAACAACAATCTTGATACTGTAGCTCTCCTAACGTATTTTTTCCAAGTCTTTGAGTTCTTCGATTCCGTTTCAGGATCAAAAAGGTGAAATGTATGTTTTCGCGAATTCTCGCATTGTTTTTTTCTCAAGTAAAATTTCAAATTTCTGGCTTTGCGTATCTCATTTGAAGGGTAAATGAGTTTACTAACCTGAATCACCAACTTGCTACACCATCAGTATAATTTCTCTCTCGAATTTTTCTATAAAAACTGTAAAAGTCTTTGCGCGCTGTGACCGCCTCTTCTCTCAATTCTTTTGCTCTGTCGGTCTCCCATTGTGACGTGCGGCCAAGCGTCCTTTAGAATCATTTGCGCGCGGTGATTCATCTCGAACGATCCATTGTTTTCAGTTTTGAAGTCATTCCTTTTCTCTGTCTTTTCTCTTGATCTTTTCAGAGCTTTTCCTGACCTAAGCCGGGGTGTTCCCGCCTCATTTGATATATCTCGTTTTTCTGTTTCGCCAAATTGCAACAGCCGTTTTTTAAATGATGTGACCGGCAATTTTGTCAATTCCTTTTCTATAACCTTTCTCCTTATATATATATGTAACAAAGCCGAGTGTCATTTTGAAGCATATGCATACGTGCGCTGTTTGTTTTTGTTTTTTGCCGAGCGATTGGTCTAAATTGTCATCGCTTCAGTGAAAATTTCAATCGGTCGGTCCTCAATTTCAAGGAACACCTCCGTAGGTATTTCTCTTTTCCCGTTTTCTTTTGCGGCGTTTCGAGGCAAAGTGTGGCAAAATATTTCTTTGATTAAGAATTGAGTTCAAATTCACATGATTTATGTACTCGAGTTTAATCGAGGTAATTAAAAGCAATTTGACGGTAGTAGTCTATTGACAGCATTGCGGTACATGAAAAAGTTTCCCCGGACTTCCCGCAGGGAAGAGGACTTTAATAATACCGGGAGCGGGTAACAGGTAACAGGTAACGGGTAACGGGTAACGGGTAACGGGTAACGGGTAACAGGTAAGGGGAACGGAAAATGAGAACGGGGAACGGTGAACGAGGAACGAAGAACGAGGAACGGGAAACAAGGAACGAGGAACGGGGAACGGGGAACGAGGAACCGAGAAAAGGGAACTAGAGTCTGGGAACTAGTGAACAGCGGTGATCCGCAAAAAAAAAATTCGAAACCTCGGAAGAAGGAAAAGAAAATGGTCTGGGAACCAGTTTTGAGCCCATGTCTGCGCATGTGCGAAGGTTGCGGAAGTCCTGGGCTCTATCGTAGTATAGTTTGTAAGCTGTACGGAAAGGTGAACATTTTGCCGACTGTTAACGCCGTTTCCGCATATTTAAGGCAGACATTATTACCACAGGTAGATCTTTTCATGGGTTATTTAATTTCCGCTCCTATCTTGCTAGATGATCTAGATGCTAGAGCCATCCGAGGCTTGTACGTGGCGCGATTAAAGTAGACCCGGGAAGCAAAGTATGGCACAGTTGAATGCCATCGTAAAGATTTTGACCATATTTAAGAAATCTTTGGCTGATTTCAACAATACAGGGTTATGTTAACTTTCTTCTCTCGACGTGATTTTCTACCTTATCAATTTTCGTTCCCTTTTATGTTGTTAGCCCAGAAAGTTTTCTTTATGGGAAACGCAGGAGTATTGCACATATGGCAACAGCTGCCATGCGTCGAGAGCAACTCACCCAGTTTAACGCAGTTACTGCACGTTGATACTACAGGTACATGTAGCTCTTCTTTGTGTGTGTGTGTGTGTGTGTATGTAATGATTCTTTCTGCCTTTCCCATTTTTCCCCTCCTATTACGGTTATAACCATCTTATCAGTGTTGTTGCCCAGCTCAAGTGTATTACTGAATTAAATCTGAAAAGTAGCAATTTTACGGAGTCTTAAAAATGGCGATTTTAAGGAGTCTTAAAAGTAGCAATTTTAAGGAGTCTTAATAGTAGCGATTTTAAGGAGCCTTCAAAGTTTACTAAATTTATGTTAATTACTTTTTAATGTAAATTTCCCAATTTTGTTGCTCTGAGTTACATAAGTTGCTTTGGGTTATCTTTTTTAGTCTTTTTCCAAAGGGGACTTAGCCCAGATGCTGATAACGATCCGAGAGTGGTACCCAATTTACAAAATACTTTTGCCGTGAAGGATGAGGGGGTGGAGTGGGGGTGGCGTGGGGGCAGGGACGGGGATAAATTTTAATTCAGAAACAGTTGCTTTCTCTTCTTTTAACAGTTAATATAATTTGCATGAACCAAAAAACAAACAAACAAGGAGAGAAACCTAGTGAGTACTAAAATAATATAAACAAGGGTCAGTACGAATATATAGAGCCCAGTTTTGAAAAATCCAGGTATATTTCAGTTGTTTTTTTTACGACTTTTTTGTGCACGCACGTGCGTACAGGTGGCTACGCCCTTGCATTTATGCAGGTGTAACAGTACTGATTAAATGTTATTAGGGAAACGGCATATTGAAACTTCCTCTTTAATTTTGTCATCAGTAGGATTCTTATAGGCTAATCCAACATATTTATTTCTTGCCGTCTTTTATGATCCTCCAAATTAATAACTGTTAAATAGCTGTGTTATAAATGCTTTGGACATCACAGAATCGCGCAGTAAGCTACCTCGCTTTCTCTTTCTCTGAAGGAAAATGGCGATGACAAACTTTACCGCAGATGGGAACCGAAAATCATTTGAAGACGCTATTTGTACAACAGAATTGGTCAAAGGAAGATACAACGAGCGTATCGCCCTCGTAGCATTAAACATTTTTCTCTCCATATCCGCATTTCTGGGGAATGCTCTCATCCTAGCTGCCCTTCACAAGGAGTCTTCTCTTCATCCGCCGTCCAAACTTTTGTTTCGTAACCTGGCGATAACTGATCTTGCTGTCGGTATCATTGTAGAACCTCTTTACGCAACTTATTTCATATCTGTGTTGAATGAACAATGGAATATTTGTCGCGTTTTGTTTGCGAGTGTCCATATCACAGCCTATATTTTGTGTATAGTGTCGCTGTTAACAGTGACCGCAATAAGCGTGGACAGACTTCTCGCTCTGTTGTTAGGGCTCAGATACAGACAAGTTGTAACTTTAAATCGAATCTACGTAACCCTCATCGCTTTTTGGATTGTGTGCATTATTTTTTCGACAATGTACTTGTGGGCTCCTTACATAACCTTGTGGTTTAGTTACAGCGTTACATCACTATGCTTAGTCATCTCAGTCTCCTCTTACGCCAAGATATTCTTCACCCTTGGTCATAACCAAGTTCAAGCACAGGGACAGCAATACCAAAACGTTCTACCGAGCAGAGCGCGATACAAAAAGACAGTGAATAGTGCACTGTGGGTGCAGTTAGCGTTGGTTGCATGTTATCTCCCATATTCTACGACAGAGATTGTTATCCTCCAAAGAGGACTATCGCGATCCGTTCTCGTCGCTAGGTTATTTACATCGACTTTAGTTTTACTAAATTCGTCATTTAACCCAATCCTGTACTGTTGGAAGATCAGAGAAGTGAGGCAAGCGGTGAAAGATATCGTCAAAGGACTGTTTTGTTCATCAAGTTAATATTTACGTTATGTACGGCCTTCGTTACATCCGTTTAATTCTTATATCACTATGAAAAATAAATAGAAAAACTCGGAGTGAAATAGGTAAATAAGATTTGAAAAACTGTGCTTTTGTTTATGTTACGAGGTACTTATAAGATAACTGTAGTCATTGCAATAAACAGCAAAATAGCGAATAGACTTGTGTGAAAATTTTTTTGTAACCTCAGAGAGTGGAAGGGAGAAACTGGTTAGCTCGAATTTTAGTTATCAGTAACATTTTTCAAGTGGTAAAATGTATAAGCAAATGCGGTGCCAAACAACAACGACCTATTCAATAAATAACATTTTCCTTCCTTTGAACAATTTATCAGCTTACGGTCTCAGCGGAAACTTGGAACCATCTCACAGTCACTGGAAGCTGCGTGCAAGGCGCAAATAAGATAACATACACAAAATGTTTGGTGAAAGATGTTACATGCACTGGACAATTTTATTCAAAATCAGATTGAATTTTAAAATTTGTCAGCAAAAATGTTCTCTAAGGATGAACTTGATGAAGATTCGGTTTCAGTTGAACTGAACCAACCTGACTGCGTCGTCATCTTTTCCACTTCTCCATTTCATTATTGTTTCGAAAAAGAAAGCAGCTAATGAAACTCGAAGGTGCAAAATTCTTGACAGAAAAGCGATAAGGGCCTAAGAGTGAACTCCTCAGCCCCTACCCTTAAAATTGTCCTAGAAGCCAAACTAATGGAGAGTACCGATCGACAGAATTGGAATGACCCACCAATCTTTTCGCTAAAGCAGCTGTTTGGGAAGATTTTATTTAACTAGGACATTGGGATATGAAATAACTCTCGCCTCATACAGTGAGCCAGCACAAAGTGTATTGTTTTCTTTGTTGTAGCGTTTCTAAAATGATATTCGCTGAATAAAGTGTCAATTAAAACTTCCTTTTGGTTATTAAGAGTAACTGGGCTGAGCCAACATTTGTGTTTTGTCATCTTTCGACCGCTCGCCCGTTTAATTAATGTTTTTTATGCATAGCAGCTGCAGATTAACGTGTTTATGGCCTTTAGAACGTAGATATTTCATCAAATTGCAGGTTTTCAAATTGATAAATCTACAAAACACATTCGGATTTAGTTTTCAGTTCTTCTTAGTATCTTTAATGCTAAGGCCGGTTACTTCCAAAAAATTGTAAATTATAATGAATCTTGACTCAAACTTTTCAAGGACGTCCAAGTTTTATTTTAGCCAATAAGCGTTTAGTTTTTAATTTAGCGCCCACCTTCCAATCATTATTTATGTAAATATTAAGTCAAATAGAAGTTAAACGTCTCTTATTTACTTGTTGCATGTCTGCTGTGTTTGCAACCGGTAAGAAACTCTGATGCTCTCGCTTGGTTCTAGTTAACTCGACATTCTGTTGATTTCCACAATGAAAATAGAACGTTCGCATATAGAAATCTACAGTTGAGATATAGAGGATATTACATGCCCGCGCGTGGATATGAATTTTATCTTCGAGTGGTCAACTCGATATCTCACGAGTGAGCGCAGCGAACGAGTGAGATATCGAGTTGACCACGAGAAGATAAAATTCATATCCATAAGCGGGCATGTAATATTCTGTTTATTATATAAACACCAGTGAAATACCAAACCATTTTACTTTAATATTTTCAATGGTCTTAAAGTAGAACGTGTCGTTACTAAACATGGAAGAAGTACATGGACGAAAACCAAATTCATTTGATAAAGTCTAAAATGATGGCCCCTAGAATTCTAGATTCCGAGGAAAGCCAGTTGTAAACAACAATATTTTTGACCACTTCTAGACGTCAAAAACTAACAGTTACTCTCGTCTAATGTAATAAAGACAAAGCGCGAGAAAATCGTTCAAAGCCAAAAGAGCAAAAACAAAGTACTTTATAAGATGTAATTACAAATATTAGAAACAAAAGAAAGCGTAAAGGTTTCTCAAATTCATTTTGTAACTGATTTACCGTTCAACTCACTGTTCACATGTTCATGGTTCAATTTTCCTGACTGCTCCCACTGTCTGACTCAATGCACAACACACGATTTATTATGTAACCATAACGATGGTGATCTCTTCACATGTGAAGATAACATGTTATCTTCACATGTGAAGATATGAAGTTTTCGCGGGAAAGCTCACTTGGTATTTCACTGGTGTTTATATAATAAAAAGCAGTTGATAATAGAATTTCGAGAAACGAGATAAATAGTTTCCCTCTTCCACTTTCAAGTCATAAACAAACGTTCAAATTACTCGGGCCTATGTAACGGCGGACCGGTTATTTAGTATTCTTGCAGAGGCTATTGATATACGTACTCCTGTACTAAATTTCGGAGAACAATATAGTCTTAGCAGTAGTCGTGTTATGACAATAGCAAATTTTCGTTTTGGCTTTTTCGAAGGAGATCAGTGCGGCGATTCAGTACCATAGAAAGAAAAAGATGGCTTTGTTTTTAATATCCGAGTACAGGATTGAATTTAATGAAAGATTAATAACATGAGCTCACTTCGCTAGTATTTTTCCGTGCTGAGATCTTGTTCAAATTTGTTAAGACGCCCACATGCATCAAATGAAACAAAACCTGATGCCAACGAAAAAATAAGCAGTATTTCTAAAAACTAGAATACCGAAAGGGATGGAAATGTAACATTCAAATAATAAAATAGAAAAATTAACAGACAAAATTAAAAAAAATAATAAAGATGGAAAAACCTTCAAAACTGTTACCTCGGGAAGCAATAAGAGTAAGCAGGTGCTTACACAAAAGTAGGTATATATTCTCTTTCACGTTTTTCTGGATCGTTAAAATTGATACACTAAGGAACTCAATGTTTTTTGCTTATTTTCAACGGTTTCTTTTTTTTCTTCTGTCCTTTATTGTGTTATAGGGTGTCTTTACTCTCTACACCAAACGTTTAAATACATGTCCAAACAAGTCTTTCTTTTGAATAAATTTTTCGCGCTGGCGGTTGCTGTCTAACGAGATGAAAATTGCCTCAATATTCAGTCCAAAGAGAAAAAAAAAACAGAACTGACTGCTGAGTGATTATTTATGAATGAAAAAATGGAGCAATTCATACAGATAGTTCATTCTTTTTATTTTCGCCTCATCACTCCATGTTAGGCTGAAATAAAGGTTTTCGTTTTCATGCCTCGACAATTAGACAAACAGCAGAAAAAAAGTTGGTTGTCTTGTTGTTAGTTGTCTTTCCCACACAACTTATCACGCAAAACATTTAAGAAAGAACGTTAGCGATATTAAAAACGATCACCTGCTGCAAGTATTTTCGCGATATTTTTCCTATATTCATAATCAATTCTGCCAGCCTTCTACTTTGAACTTGATAATGATGACATGGTATCATCTAGACGTCGATCGTTTTTAATATCGCCAATGTTTCTTCTTAAATGTTTTAGAAATAATGTTATTCACAAATGTCTATTAACTTGGGGTGTATTATAGTTAGCTTAGCACGGGCGTGTTGGCAAGTGAAAACAAAGTGAAAGGTAAAGGTCCGTGCACGGTTCGTCCACTCGTTATTTTTTATTTCCTAATCTATATTCAATAACGGCAAAAGCCAATATACAGTCTTAAATTCATGTTTTTACTCAAAATTATACCAATACAGAACCTGGTTTTACCAAGAAATATATCGTTTTCTTAAAGTTTAAATTAAAGCCACTTGACCTGATTGATGTAAGTAAGAAAAACGTCAAAATCTCCAAAAATTGCCAAAATTTAAGAAATAGCCGCCTCTTTACTTCTAAACCAAGACAAAAAGCCAAAAACAAAATCAGCTTCTGTTTTATCTTGTTTCTTTTTATGTACAAATTTAAACGAAAAACGGAAATAAACTTCCATTTTATCGTTTTTCGTTTTGTGTACAAATTTAAACGAAAAACGAAAACAACTTCCGTTTTATCGTTTTCTGTTTTTTGTCCGAACTAAACCAAATAAACAAAAAATGACAATCGACTTCCGTTTTATCGTTTTTCGTTTTATGTACAAATTCAAACTAACAAAAAAAAAAAAAAACGAAAAAAGAAAACAATTTCCGTTTTATCGTTTTTTTTTTTGTGCAAATTAAAACAAATAAACAAAACATAAAAATCGACTTCAGTTGTATCGTTTTTTGCTTTTTGTCCAAACTAAAACAATTAAACAACAACAACAAAGGATAGCAAAATTAGTGGTTGGGTAAAGCCTGTCCCTGGGCCCTTCCGTAGGAGGGATAGGGGAAGTTGCAGGAAGTTGTTAACCTGCAGACCATTGTACCATGTGATTGTTCACAATGGTCAGCAGCTTTAAGCTCCGAATATATGCGTATCGTTATCGTTTTGGCGGGAATTTTCGATTAAGAATGGCGATCGAAAGTCTCGGTATGGATAATTATCTTCGTAAACTTGTGTAAGATGAGAAGAAAAGCCACAAGGAAGTAAACATTCTACTGCAGCAGGCTTACCCAGGAGTTAATGGATTATCGGAGAGAAGCGTCAGAAGATTTTGCGCGCAACACAGCATTCACAGTCGAGATCGAAGCTTACCGACTGAGACCTTGATGCTGTTGTTTCGTTACTGTTGCCGAGGTAAAAATCTCCGCTGTCTCTTGTGCATTTTTGGGTATTTTTTTTTTCGCGTAGAGTAGAACACTCAGAAGCAATTTCGGCACAATTTAATTTGTAATTTACAACGAGTAGAAATATATTTACACTCCCACTGAGCAAATACTACCGAGCTTGGCTAAGTGATGTTTTTGCGCACAACTTCATTCAGCAAGGTAGCCATCACTTAGTAAGCTTAAATATGTAAGGCATTTCCATTCAGTATACAGTAAATGATCTCATGAAATCATTACCGTTCGACTGTAAAATGAAATTTTGCCGCTTTGATTTTCAAATTAGGAATTTCTTTTGACACGCGTTCTTCATGTTTCACACAAGGTTGGTTCTACGTATGGAAGAAAGCTGATGTCAGGCCATCTCAGACGTTCAAGAGGTGCGAGTAGGAGTAAACAGAGTGGGGAAATCACTGAAAAATACGATCTGCTATCAACTCATCTTCATTAAAGTCAACTCCCTGCTGTCCCGCGCTCCACAAGACGAACGTTCTGTCCTCCATTATACGATCAAGATAGATAACACCGGCAGCACTCTACTCTATACGTCTGCTTTTAAGACTTTCATTTTCATATTAAAAAGCAATATTAACAGCGACTGTATGTCCCTTTCGTCCCAATCACGATGTGTCCAAGAGTCGGGCTCAAAGCTTTGCAGAGTGTAGCTTGCAGAGTGCTCTACAAACGCATGGCTTTAGCCAATTAGTCAAGAAGCTATTTCTTGAAAAGGCGTTAGTTAAGGTGTTTGGAAAACCCGCAGTCGAGTCGGGATCAAAGCTTTGCAGAGTGTAGCTTTCAGAGTGCTCTACAGCGACTCAAGAGCTCAAAATAAGAGGGATTACTGACCCCAACTCCTCCTATGGACAGAACTCCACCTACCCTGCCCCTGCCATTTCGCAAAATGTCATGTCTCCTCACAGGGTACTTGCATAAAACAGAAAACAATAAACCGGAAGTCGATTTTTGTTTTTCGTTTATTTGTTTTAGTTTGGACAAAACACATAAAACAATAAAACGGAAGTTGTTTTCGGTTTTCGTTTTTGTTTGAAATTGTACATGAGAATGAAAAACGATGAAACGGAAGTCGATTTGCTTTTTTCGTTGTTTTTGTTTAAATTTGTACATAATACGAAAAACGATAAAACGGAAGTAGATTTTTATCTTTGGTTTATTTGTTTTAGTTTGGACAAAAAAACAACACGATAAAACTGAGGTTGTTTTCGTTTATCGTTTTTTGTTTAAATTTGTACATAAAAGGAAAAACGATGAAACGGAAGTTGATTTTCGTTTTTCGTTTTTTTGTTTAAATTTGTACATAAAAGGAAAAAAGATGAAACAGAAGGTGATTTTGTTTTTGGCTTTTTGTCTTGGTTTAGAAGCAAAGAGACGGCTATCTCTTAAATTTTGGCAATTTTTGGAGATTTTGACGTTTTTCTTACTTACATTAATCAGGTGGG
>JAEMWC010000529.1:340000-470000 GCA_016490735.1 Pachyseris speciosa
ACTGTTTTGAAAGTTTTTCCTGGTTTTCCCTTCAAAAACCTCAACCTCTTTTCTGTAAGACACCAACACACCTCCACCTCCAACCCTTTTTCAATGGTGATTTTGACACTTTTTAGGTATGACATGTATGTTCATATACATTGTAAGTAGGGGGAGGTACAACATCTATGCACTGTCCCAAACGGATTGGCCAGGAATGAAGTTCAGTAGCCTAGTCGATCTTTCCTTCTCTTTACACCTTTATATTGCAAGGTCTGCTTTAACAGGCAAGAGTTAACATTTGTACAGTGGAAGGGTAAGCTTAAACAGGATTGGTTTGTCAATAAACTCTGGTGTTGTGTAATTAGGAAGCTGAAAAACTGACACTCCGGACATTAACTCCTTTGGATTTTCTGGGACGAAGGACAAACAATAAGGAGGCTCGCATCAGATTTTTTTGCTTTGGAGTGTACCTGTTGAAATCAAACTTTCCTAGCGAAGACAAGTTTCGATTGCCTTGACACTACAACATCTTTTCAACGTATTATCAAAGTTTGTTTTCTCATTGGTTTCCGAGTAGCACATCTTACCATAGCGACGGAAATACGTGGCCACTCATTTTGAAAAAGGTCAATTATCTCGAAATCCGATCAGACACTTAATTACGAAACTTAAAGAGTGTTTACTATTCAAATTTCCACAGCTTGTCGGTAAGAGCGTTTTTAAGTAAATTGCAAATAAAGTTTTGAAGGCCGGTGCTGTTTTCCCCGAATTTTTCCCCAAGCTTTACAAGAAAATATTAAACTTTCACACTGTTTCTTTTCGGTGTTCAAGGAAATGTAGTGGCATCAAAAAGATTTGTAATTCACATTGAGTATACTAGGTAGCTGTGATTGTAAAATATTTAAGATTGGAAATGGCTAAATTGAAAGCACGGGCAACGCACAAATTTAGCTTAAATTTAGCCATTTTCGTACTTAAATATCTTACAACCACTGTCCCGTAGGAGGCTCAGTATAAATTGAAAATAATTTGCTACCATAGCAAATCCTTGAAAAGACAAGAAAAGTGTAAAAGTTTAACGTTTCCTTGAAAACCTTGAAGAAAAACTCGGGAATGAGCAAAACCAGCCTCTAAAATTTTATTTGCCATTTACTTGAAAATACTTTGACAGATTTATGTCGAATATGGCCTACATGTCCAGTGACTTGGGTAGTTTACACTCTTCAAGTTTCGTTATGAAGTGCCTGACTGAATTTCGAGATAATTCACCTTATTCAAAATGAGCGGCCACGTATTACCGTCGCTATGGTAACATGTGCTACTCGGAAACCAATGAGACAACAAACTTTGATCATACGTCGGAAAGATGTTTCAGTGTCAAGGAAATCGAAGATTTTCTTCCATAGGAAATTTTGATTTCAACAGGTACCAAAATCGCTTTGCCTGAGGAATTCTAAAGAAAGTTATAATGGTGAGCTGTAAATTAGAAATTCCGCCTGCAGGTAATTTCTTAGAGAAAATTTCGTAACATCTGAACGAGCAGAGCACTAGATATGGAAGCTAAATTACAACAGTTATATCCCCAGATAGAAAAAAACTAAATAAATCAATCAACAAAATCAATAAATACAAAAAGTCAAATTAAAAAATTGAAAGATTGAGTAGCATGTCAGTTGTCTTCCTTGCGAAGACACTTGAAAACGCGTCTCAAAAAGGGCGTCTTCTTCTTTCTCTGAAGAAAACAAATACAGAAAAAAAGCAAAGGATATGTAACAATTAAGCAGAGGAGAAATAAATAAAGCGACAAAAATATAAAATGAGCAGTTGAGGAATTTAGCTGTGGACTACTTGACGTCCCAATTCTTCAGATTGAGGCAAATTAAAGGGTACTGAACACTTTTCGGCCACGCCCAAAGAAAAATGTTCACCAACGAGGTTTTACGATCACAATGATTAATGCTGATTAGGGTTCACAAAGCGTGTCTGCCTGTTTCAGACTCAGGACCCAATCGTCCGCGATCATCAAAATTAACCTGGCTAGCATTCCAAGACCCCGTCGACCTCATTTCATAACTACTGTACCCTGCAATTTATGGTCCTCCCCACATACTCTGCTTCTTTGAATGTCCGAAGTCATCTCGAGCCCCGGAGATTTAATTCCTTTTGAGTGCCTTCATAGCGGCGTTGAGAGGGGAGGACCGCTCAAATTAAGTAAATCGTAATTTTTAGTATATAAAAGTGTGAATGCATAGAAATGCATAGACCTGTTTTGAATATAAGGTTATTTGGCTATCCCTCGATAAACAACAAAAAGTACCAACCTGCAGGAGTGAGAGCTCTCTCAGCAGCTCGTTGTTTTCTTTTTCTACCTCTGTCAGCTGTGTCTCCAGTTGTTGTTTGCTGACCCCCAGAGCTAGCTCCCGCGTCTCTCGCTCGTTTAATTCAGCCCTGTAGCTTGTTCTCTCATTCTCAAGCTCCTCTTTAGTCTTCTGAAGTTCTTGGCTTAGTTTCGAGTCCAGAATGTTTTACTGTGGCACCAATTCCCTTAGCTGGTTAAGTTTGGATGTCAACTTGATTTGCTTGTCAGTAGCTTAAACATAAAAGACCAAAACATTTTGAACTTTAGCACCACCATCATGCTCTCACATACATCTTCTTTGTTTGTTTAAAAAAACTGTCCAGTTCTGATCTCCCTGTTGAAATCTTCTAGTTTCAACTGATGACTCTACACATGATAATTGTGCATTCGTGTAATTTTGCACCACAATGAAGAGTAACACTCTGGTGCGCGGAAGTATACACTCTTGACTAAAACCTCCAGTAAAAAATCAGTCAGCAATGGATGTCACCCCAATCAGTGATTATGTAATCATCAGTGAACAGCGATACTGGTAGTTTTGGTTTGGTGACGAAACGATACAATACAGTACCTCGAGGGAAACGAGGGCCCGGCATATCTTCCATCGCCCCCGCACACTGCGTCATTTCATGCACACCTTGATTGGACACAGGGCCAATACTCTGCTCCAAAAGGGCCATTGTTTCCTCAAGCAATCTGCGAGTATCTCTGAGGATCTCAATCTCATCGAGGAATTCCTTTCTTTCCCCAGTTTCTTCTGAGAGGTCCTTTTCAGCACTGATCAGCTTTTTCCTCAGTTGTTGGTTTTCTTCGTCTGCCTCTTCTATCTTATTAAACAGAGATTCTTGCATCGAAGCGATTTTCGTCTCGCTTTCTTGCATCATTTGTTCCTATAACTGAGAAAGCTCCTTCTCTTTTTCCAGTCTCAGTTGTGCAGAAACATCCAATAGTTTGTGCTGGTACTCCTTCTCGGCGTTTGATTGCAGCTCCTGCATCTGCAGGAGCATTTCGATTTCTTGTGCATGTGTAGTCTGTAGGGACTCCTTCTCTACCATGAGCTGGTCAACTGTACCATGGAGCCCTTGAATCACCTGCTTGTTCTGTGATTCCATTTGCACCATGTCTTCAGCGAATTTCTGTTCGTATTTTAACAACTTGTCCTCTAAAGCGGCCATTTCGTCATCCCTCATTGTTATCACCTTCTCAAGTGAATTGAGTTTGCTCTCGCTTGAGGCTTTAAACTCTTTTATCTTTAATTTTAGTTCCTCTAAGGATGCGTCTTTCACTATCAGTCGAGCCACACTATTATCCCAATCAAGTGTCACTCTCCTGATCTTTTCTTTTAACTCTTTGTTCTTTTCAATCTGTTTATCGAGTGACACCTTCAAATTATTCATCTCACTCCCGTGCATCTGTTTCAGCTCGTCCATCTCCTCACATTTCTCTTGCAGTTGTTCACTTACAAAGCAGTTCTGAGAATTCGAATCTAAGGACGAAATGTCACAAAATGCGTCGATTCAAATGAAATTTGTTTCCGTATATATCCAGTACAGTGGACTTCAAAAGATACCTCTTAGATGAAGGCATATGAGTGTAAGTTGTTTTAACAAGTGGTTGTAACCTTTGAGTCTGTGGATGAACTCATGTGCTATGATGTCATCATTCAAATGTATGCTGTCGAGCAGTGCTTTCCGTTGGAGTTGTTTATTATTACATATAAGACACTCCTAACTCAACTACAACAACAACAACAACTACAACAACAACTACAGTTTATTATATATAACAACTGTGTACAATATTTGTTACCCGCAGTTAGCATTGCTACAGGAGGTGGGAAACAGTTCGCGATAAATTTTAATTGAGAATAAATAATATAAATGAGTTTTATTGAGCTTACTTACTAAATAGAACATTAAGCTCGGAGACTTCACGTGTAAGAAATGACACGCGGTATTGTTCTGTGACGTAACTCAAACTCAAAAGTTTGGAGCAAAAGAAGAGAGCTCAAACAAATTTGCCAACCTCCAATAACAGCTTCTGAAGCCTATTTATCTCATTCTATTGCTCTTCTTCCTGCGTTTGGGTTTCCTCGGTGGCATTGACTTCCTCGCTCTCCTGTTCTGTTAGCGGCTACACCACTTCTGTATCCGCCCACTGGAGCTCGAACATATGGTCCTGAGAGATCAATAACAAATGGAACCAGGATTGTTTTGTGATGCTTTTGTCATCAAGTACAAGGTAATAATAAGAATAATGTGTGAATGATATATGAAATGAATCATATATGAAATGAAATCAAATGAAGAACGATCCTCGCAGTTGTGAACGCAATTTATGCAATTGCGAAAAGAAGCCTGAAAAAAATTCAGAACTTCAACGGGGTTTGAACCCGTGACCTCGCGATTACCGGTGCGATGCTCTAACCAACTGAGCTATGAAGCCACTGACGTTGGGAGCAGGTCAATTGTGGGTTCATATGATCCCGTGAAAGAAATGAGTGTGAATGATATATGAAATGAATCATATATGAACTGCGGAAATGAAATCAAATGAAGAACGATCCTCGCAGTTGTGAACGCAATTTATGCAATTTCTTTCACGGGATCATATGAACCCACAATTGACCTGCTCCCAACGTCAGTGGCGTCATAGCTCAGTTGGTTAGAGCATCGCACCGGTAATCGCGAGGTCACGGGTTCAAACCCCGTTGAAGTCCTGAATTTTTTTCAGGCTTCTTTTCGCAATTGCATAAATTGCGTTCACAACTGCGAGGATCGTTCTTCATTTGATTTCATTTCCGCAGTTCATATATGATTCATTTCATATATCATTCACACTCATTTCTTTCACGGGATCATATGAACCCACAATTGACCTGCTCCCAACGTCAGTGGCTTCATAGCTCAGTTGGTTAGAGCATCGCACCGGTAATCGCGAGGTCACGGGTTGAAACCCCGTTGAAGTCCTGAATTTTTTTCAGGCTTCTTTTCGCAATTGCATAAATTGCGTCACAACTGCGAGGATCGTTCTTCATTTAATAAGAATAATGATAATAATAATAATAATAATAATAATAATAATAATGATGATGATGGTAATGATGATAATAATATTGATAATAATGACAATGATAATGATAATAAAACAACTCTTTATTTATGGCAATAAAAATAATACTATTTACATAATAATGAAATATATAAGAAGAAAACAAGATAATGGCTCAGCTTCCAAAAAATGTGTCAAAAAAAAAACTAGGCTAAAAACGTCTTTTATGAAAAGTCTAAAACATCGTATTAGGTATAAAATAATGTCGACTACAAAACTGCTAAACACTTCTTGATAACAAAAATGATAATAATGAAATCTTGATAATAATGAAATCTTGATTAAAAAAAACTGTTGGAACAAATGAAGGGAGCTGAAAAAAAAAGAAGATTTGCGAACCTCCGAGAACAGCTTCTGAAGCTTCCTCACCTCATTCTGTAACTCTTCTTTCTGCACTTGGTTTTCCTCGGTGGTATTGACTTTCCCGCTCTCCTGTTCTGTTAGCGGCTGCACCACTTCTGTATCCACCTGATTTTATTATGTGAAGTTCCTCAAACTAAACTTTTGGAGCAAATGAAGGGAGCTGAAGCAACAAAGATTTGCCAACCTCCGATAATTGCTTCTGAAGCTCCTTTATCTCATTCTGGAGCTCTTCTGGCCGAAATTGGTCCTCCTCTGTATCATTTATTTCCAACCTCTCCTGCTCTGTTAGCGGCTGCCCGACTTCTGCATCCGCTTCCTGGAGCTCAAGCAACTGGTCCTGGGAGATACTGCCCTTCTCGGCGAGTTCCTGAGAGGCCTAGTTGAGACTCAAACGAAAAGACAATACAATAGAAGATTGAGTTCATCGTGGTTTATAACATAGCTAGTAAATTCATGTAATCAAATTCAATTGCGCGGGGGTGCTTCATATTTCCATTGTGCACGGTGATGGTCCGCGTTAATCTAACGCGTTGAAAATGTTGTAAAACGATTGGTTCATGCGTCAGCTGTGCGTTCATCGGGACATGAAGCACCTGGGAAGTTTAGAGAGCACTCAAGAAGCAAGAGTTGTTCTCGGCTACGCCTCGAGCAACTCTTACACATCTTTCGTCCTCTCCAAACTTCCCTCGTGCTTCATATCTCGGTTAACGCTCGCTAACGCATGAACCAGTTGTTAATTTGCATTTAGAAGAGAGCTATAATAACATGCTAAATAGCTGTTGATAATTTTTTGCTATGGATTCTTTATTAGTCTCTAAAGCTGGTTGTAAAATCTTACGTTGGGGCGAAATCGTGTTTGTCATTTTGTTTATGTTATTGGAATTATTTATCAGTTAGTCGCGGTATATATATGTTAATCTAATCACTTGAAAACGTAATTGAGCAAACTCGGTACAATGACGTATAAGCATTCCACTGACCTCCACACTACATTCTTTCCCTGCCTTCTTATTAGTCGTCTTTTTTCTTCGCCGTTTTGATTTCTTTTTTACCGGATCTGCTGGCAGGGTGTTTACCTCGCTGCAGATAAAGGGTATATATTGCGATCTCAGTTACAAAGTGTGTGAATGAATATATGAAAATCATATATTTGAACTGAGGATTAAAGAATGAATATATCATGTGAACGATCATCGCAGTTATGAACACTACTTAAGCAGTGGTGAAAATAAAGCCTGAAGAAAAATTCAGGCTTGTACGGGAAAGTACAAGTTTTGAATTAACTATAATGAGATTTCCATCATTCCCAACTTATTCATTCAACCATTCATTTCTAATTCAACCATTCAGTTACTAATTACTTTTCTTACTCTTAATTTGTCAGGGCTCCCATTGATAGCAGGTCCCATTGATAGCAGGTCTTTTGTATATATGTCCTGAAGGGACTACTCTGTTTAAATAAAGGTGTTCACTTCTTTTCTATTCGTCGTATCATTCCAATTACGAAAAAAAAGAAACACTGATCTATCGTCAGTTGTTGCAAAAATAAAAGCTAAATAACTTTACCTTTCGATTGCATCAGATTCGATCATGATCCGTCTATCAAGGAATTTAAAACTTGTGGTCATAAAAAGAAGGCAACATTAACCGTAATTTCACCTTGGAACTGATTTTCCCGGCTTTTTCAAATCAAAATGTGGTGCATTTCTTAGAATTACTAGATTTTTTGCAGCAAGTATATTAAAAAAAAAAAAAAAAAAAAAAAAAAAAAGAAGGAAAGAAAAAGAAAATCTGAGTCTTTTCATATAAATTGTTAAAATGCTCCGAATGTTTCTTAGGCTTATTCCTAATCATAGAACAAAATGCTTATCTTAAATGTAATAATAATAAGAATAGTAAAATAGAGCTAAAATATTTAGTGCTAAAAATTACTTACGGTGTCCTTAATATTGCCTTCACTCGCTCTCTTTAATTCCCTCTGTCTGTTAAACAGGAACAATCATTAGATAAAATTTAAGGACCTGATTCGCCAGTTCAGTTTAAGCGGTTTCCAAGTTTGTGGAAATTTTCTTCCTGTATTCTAAATTCTATTTCGTTCCTCCGTGTATGCGCCTACAAATGAGTATTGTTAAACTAGTAACTTTTAGGGTACTTTATTCAAAAATATCTGAGCCGCGTCAAGAAAACTGGAAACTGGTAACATTTGTTTAATTGACTTTCGTTCCTGTCCTGATTTGTAAAGCATGTCTTCCTCTACATTTTATGAACGATTGGTCAAGCCCTACCTCTTGAGAAGGATCTCTTCAGTGTTTTGAAGCTGCATGGAAAAGAGCGATTACATATTATCAGTCCGGAATATCCCTAATTTTTAAGAAATGCCTGACTCGTGTTTCAACCAATGAGAATCCATGTTAGAACCTGCGTGTCACGTGTCAAAAGACGGTCAAAAACAAAACTACACTTCAAAATGGCTGCCAGAGAATGATTGTTCAAACTTTGAGCGCGCTTCAGAACGCTTCATTATCTCTTTTTTCGAACGAGAAATGACCGAAACAGTTGAAAGTTATGGCCAGAGCAGTGATTTTGTGACATGACCGGACAGGAGCAGGAAGACTCCCGAAATACGTCCACGATCTTCAGATGCACTGGATGCAAAATCAACGTAACGTCAGAGCTCAGAGCTTCAAATGATATAAAAAAAAAATCTGTAAAGCAGTAAGCAATTATTATGTGTCTTCGCCTCGGTTATGTTCACCATTAGCCTTCCAGGATTTGCTGAGAAAAATTGCTGACCGCTTTATGGCTACAACAGCTACAAGCTTAAACAAGTGATCTTCATAAATTTACAGTCTTCCTTTTCTAGCCTGTTCCAGGTTCTCAGATATTTGGTGCGACCGCGCTCGACTGTTCGTGTTTCGCTCTTCAAATATCCGTGAGAGCCTGGAACTGGCTATCCATTTTCTTGTTAATGAACCTGTAAGGATTGGACATATTTAGAAGGGGACTGGTCAGTTGAAAGCAAATTAAAATGACTATACATTGTATGATGAATTGTCTTGTTATTTTAATTAAGCTTACATGCATTTAATTTTCCTAGAGTTGTCTTATAAGCAAAACGTTTTTATTCTCTGGGCGTACATGTTTCTTTTTTATTTTCATTTCATTTTCAGTTTCCACCGATGTTTCATATAGAGTAGAGTTACATCACTTCTGAATTAAATTAAAAACTGCTAATGTTTGCTTGAATATCACCCTTTGACAAGCACAAATTAAAATATTCATGCAGGCCTATTTCAAGGAAATACCATCCCATTTTGTGGCAGGTTTCATAAACAAATACCAGATGAAAATTGAACCTCTCATAACAACCATGCAACCGGAGGTATCAGTAACTGTCGCTTTGATTTGTCTGAATAAAAATAGGAATTAAGTAGGATGGCAATTGAAGGGCCGGGTGGCATAAACTGCCTACGTAGAGTTTTAGTGTTTTTTTTTTTTTTTGGCCTACGTTATTTCTCGAAAACGAAAAAGAAATCGGGGAAAAAAAATACGGGACAATGTTTTTGAATCAAAATGCAGTCCACATGCAAAAATTTGGACAAATCCAAGCGAAATAAATAAACGGCCGAAAATTCCACATAAGCAGTTTATGCCCCCAGCCCTTCATGAAGTTAAGCTCATTTGTATGCCTACCGTATTAATATTCAAATGTGAACATTTGTGACGAGTAAAACTAAAACTGGACGTGAAATGATTGACGGGTAAAAAGGATTGTTTGATAGTGTGACGTAGACTATAAATTTGGCAGTTAAAACATCGATTAAGCTCATCGGATACGAAACTTACGTGAGTGCTGGAGCTGTGGATCGCTACTTATTAACTGCATTATCGGTTTGCCTTCCCGCCTGGTGATCAAAAGACTTCATGAAAAGTCCGGAGATCCGCAAGTTTTTAACGCTTCTGAAAGAATCCAGTTAGCGTTTTCTCTGTGCAAAATCACGATGAGATATAAGCTTAAGTTGACTGTCGGGTTTTGGAGTACAGAGTTGAAGCCAGGCGGAAAAAGTCTGAAAACAACACTCGCCTGAAAAAGCGGCGCGTCGTTGCTAGTCTTGGCCCATTTCTCAAAGGTTGCCGTGCTGAAAGCTTGGAAAGCGAGGGTGGTTTTTGGACTTTAGGCGAAAAGTGTATGTTTGAAGAGTCTTGTTGTTCGCGCTTGGAGCAGACAATGATCCCAGAATTCATTGCGGTCAAACAGGGCGCTGTCTGAAGTCAAAAACTCTCGCGGGGGGCGGTGGGTTGGGGCAGATTATTACTTGTTTTCAGTAAAAACTCTACCTTCTAAAATGAGTTTGAAAACTGTCTAGCTGCTGCACCGAGGTTTTCATTGTTCATTAATTTTGAAGAGCGCATTTTTTGAAACCACTCATAACATGAAATCCCAGCTTGCTTTTACTGTTAGCCGTGAAATAGTTGGTCGAAACCAATCCTAAGACTTCGGAAACGCTACCGAGAATTCATTCGGCACGAAGTGAAGTCTGCCCATTTTCGATGAGTATCTTGAACACAATCCATGGAAAAGTTGCATTGGCGCGCACGGCAAACATTCAAAGCAACATTAAGCGATAATCCTCGCGATTCGTCTGTGTGAATCAGATGTACGTAAACAACGTACGGATGATGTAGTTATGGACACAACTTAAGCAGTAGTGAAACCAAAAAAAAAAGCAAAATAAAACAAAAACAAAAACAAAACAAAACGAAACGAAAAAAAAAACCGCTTGTACGGGATTTGAACCCACAACCCCTGCGAAACCGGTGAATTGCTGTAACATCCGCGCTTGTTGGTTCGTAACATATCCGTGACTGATGAACAAGTGAGAATGAATATTTGGTAAACACGCTGCCGAATTTTAACACATAAATCACTTTTGCGCTGATCGCCTCGGTTTTTTGCTTCTATGGAGGCTAATAAGCTGCAGCAAAAAGTATTATCACGCGAGATAAACATTTGTGCGCGACTATAGTCATTGTGATGAGACAATCCATCACGCGTGATAAAGGGATTGAATTTCATGAAAAAATTTTTACGTTTTGGAGCCAAGTTAATTTCAGAAAAGAGTTAAGTATTTCTGTCAAATTCTTTCACAGTCGTCATTTACGTTAATTTTTATAAGATTTTCATTCCATTGTTTTCCACTTGACGATGAAAATGAATCCATCAAAAACGTTTCAACTGCCGAAACCACGCGCAAGTTTTAATTTACTACGCAACATAACGTTCTGAGTAAACGAAACACGACGGAAAACAGCACACTCTTAGGACTCTTAATTTTTGCCCTAGAACATCTGATTAACTCAAATTTTTGGTGTAGGTCACCAATAGGAGTTGTCTTGCCAAACAATTTCTTCAAGTCAAAACAGCCGTCTTAAATATTTCGTGATTTTTCAGCCGTCGGCAAGCTTTTGGCGCACTGATTTAGAATCAACCGAGGTTTTTGTACGCTGGATTTAAGATGTACGCTGTATTTAAGACAAACAACCGACTTAAGCGCTGTGTTATATCGGCCAAAGCCTTTCCGAAAGAACTTAGAGTCAACCAAGGCAACTAGGCGCTGTTTTCGACTCGGACGAACCCTTCAGTTAAGCTGAATGGGGATTCGGACTCAAACAACCGCGCCTTCTCTAACTTTAACGGTAGCGTTAACGTTAACATTAACACTAACCCTAACCATGTCCCTAACCCTATCCCTAGCCCTAGCCGAAGCTCTAACCCTAATGTTAAGTCCAACCTAAACCCAACAATAACCCTGAATCTCTTCGGAGTGAGTGCTGTTTTCAGGTCGGACAAAATCTTTGCGCGCTAACTTGAAGTTAACCAAGGCTACTGTGTGCTGTTTTTATTAAGTCAACCACGAAGATTGTGCACTGTTTTCGTGCCAAGCGAGCTTGTCGAGTGTTATGATTAAGCGAAAACGACACATTACGCATTACGTCTAACTGAACAGAATCGTTCTGTGTTCTCTTAAATCGGTTACGAGCATTTGGCACTTAGTCTTTCACTCAAAGAATACCCTTGGGCATTGTTTTCATGAATGTTAATTAGCATACTCCACCATATGAAGGGCTGGGGGCATAAACTGCCTATGTAGAGTTTTAGGTGTTTTTTTTTTTTGCATACGTTATTTCTCGAAAACGAAAAAGAAATCGGTGAAAAAAAAATACGGGACAATGTTTTTGAATCAAAATGCAATCCACATGCAAAAATCTGGATAAATCCAAGCGAAATAAAAAAACGGCCGAAAATTCCACATAGGCAGTTTATGCCCCCAGCCCTTCAATTGGATTTAGAAGATGTGATTGTATTGTAGTTTTATCACGAAAGACTGAAGTTGTGGTGATTCTTCTAAAGTTCATTTATGATTTTCTGGACACCCAAAGTCCCTTTTAAGCATTGCCTAGTACAGAGCCCTTTATCAGAAGTAGTAGGAGTTCAGCAAAATTAGCCGGATTTTGGCCTTCCCCTGCCTTCCCCTTGCCTTCCCCTACCTTCCCCTGCCTTCCTGCATAATAATGTGTCTTCCTGCATATTAATTAAGCGTCTAGGTAAAAATGCCTTCCTCCATGCTAATGAGCGTCACTCTAGTTCCATAGCAACAATAGACCTGCCCAAACTTGCCCGATCTCTTTTAACCCTGATTGGTTCATGTAGAATGTATTACGTGTTCAAAATAAAAGTTGGTAGATTTCGAAAGCGCTATCGTTCAAGCAATCGCTTCGCAAGGAAAAAAGTCTAACTGTCACCAATATTTTTTCAAACATTACTCCAAACATGCAAGTCAAATCAAGCGCTAATGTTGTAACTTAGTTGAAAGCATTAAAATACAGGAACTTATTTGTTGTGTGGCACAAAACTCACCCATCTATTCGAAAAATCGCTTGGTTCTGACTGTTCTTTTATTAAGCGGTAGTTCCGTTCACACAACTAAAACACAAACATGACAGATATTTTAACCGAAAACTCTCTATTCAATCCCGACTGGTTGTTACAAAACTGCGTTCTCTTCCATCTCAATACTGAAAATCCCGATGCTATCTGACCTCTCAGCTTTGGCGATGAGAGAGAAAATAAATTCTTAGCTAACTTTTCTTGTTTTCCGCTCCGTTAGTCACTAGTGATCCAAACTACCCGATATTTGCATACGAACTCTGCAGTAAAAAAGCCCATGGGACATCCTTGAAACCACTACCATTCAACAACGACAATAGACGACTTAAGTTGTTTGGAACGATCAATATAAACACGCGACTAATATGAATTACACGTTTCTTGAGTGACAAACATAAACTTCATTGCCTTTTCTCAGCGAATGCAAAAACAATACAGAAAGTGATTTTAAATGAATCAAAATACATTTATTGACAACGAAAGCTCCAAAAACTACGAAATGCTTAGCACAAAATATCAGGAAATTAGGATGCATTCAATCGTCTCCATCTTCGCTCGGAGGATAATCACTCTTCTTGCAAGTTTCTGAATCAATGTGTTGCACTGCGTGACAATCAGAATGTTTTGGAACAACACGTTTCTTGAATCATTATTAGCGAATGCAGAAAGATTAAGATACACAATGAATAAAAATCAATCAAGTTTCTCTATACTGCAAAAGCATTTAAACTTTCCCTCGCCGTATATTTTCCAGTAAAGTTATATCCAAGATTTCCCTTCTCCTCCTCCTCCTCCTCAATTCTATTGTTTTCCCTCCTCCTCCTCCTCCTCCTCCTCCTCAATTCTATTGTTTTCCATCCTCCTCCTCCTCCTCCTCCTCCTCCTCCTCCTCCTCCTCAATTCTATTGTTTTCCCTCCTCCTCCTCCTCAATTCTATTGTTTTCCCTCCTCCTCCTCCTCCTCAATTCTATTGTTTTCCAACCTCCTCCTCCTCCTCAATTCTATTGTTTTCCCTCCTCCTCCTCCTCCTCCTTCTCAATTCTACTGTTTTCCCTCCTCCTCCTCCTCCTCAATTCTATTGTTTTCCACCACCACCACCACCGCCACCGCCACCGCCACCACCACCACCGCCGCCACCACCGCCACCACCGTCACCACCAAAATCGATATAAAGCCACATACAAGAGAAACTATGTCATTCGAGTATGGGAAAGTGGTAGAAGAATAGAATTGTGGTTGTGGCGGTGGCGGTGGTGGCGGTGGCGGCGGCGGCGGTGGTGGTGGTGGTGGTGGTGGAAAACAATAGAATTGAGGAGGAGGAGGAAAAACAATAGAATTGAGGACGAGGAGGAGGAGGAGGGAAAACAACAGAATTGAGGAGGAGGAGGAGGAGGAGGAGGAGGGAAAACAATAGAATTGAGGAGGAGGAGGAGGAGGGAAAACAATAGAATTGAGGAGGAGGAGGAGGAGGAGGAGGAGGAGGGAAAACAATAGAATTGAGGAGGAGGAGGAGGAGGGAAATCTTGGATATAACTTTACTGGAAAATATACGGCGAGGGAAAGTTTAAATGCTTTTACAGTATAGAGAAACTTGATTGATTTTTATTCATTGTGTATCTTAATCTTTCTCCATTCGCTAATAATGATTCAAGAAACGTGTTGTTCCAAAACATTCTGATTGTCACGCAGTGCAACACATTGATTCAGAAACTTGTAAGAAGAGTGATTATCCTCCGAGCGAAGATGGAGACGATTGAATGCATCCTAATTTCCTGATATTTTGTGCTAAGCATTTCGTAGTTTTTGGAGCTTTCGTTGTCAATAAATGTATTTTGATTCATTTAAAATCACTTTCTGTATTGTTTTTGCATTCGCTGAGAAAAGGCAATGAAGTTTATGTTTGTCACTCAAGAAACGTGTAATTCATATTAGTCGCGTGTTTATATTGATCGTTCCAAACAACTTAAGTCGTCTATTGTCGTTGTTGAATGGTAGTGGTTTCAAGGATGTCCCATGGGCTTTTTTACTGCAGAGTTCGTATGCAAATATCGGGTAGTTTGGATCACTAGTGACTAACGGAGCGGAAAACAAGAAAAGTTAGCTAAGAATTTATTTTCTCTCTCATCGCCAAAGCTGAGAGGTCAGATAGCATCGGGATTTTCAGTATTGAGATGGAAGAGAACGCAGTTTTGTAACAACCAGTCGGGATTGAATAGAGAGTTTTCGGTTAAAATATCTGTCATGTTTGTGTTTTAGTTGTGTGAACGGAACTACCGCTTAATAAAAGAACAGTCAGAACCAAGCGATTTTTCGAATAGATGGGTGAGTTTTGTGCCACACAACAAATAAGTTCCTGTATTTTAATGCTTTCAACTAAGTTACAACATTAGCGCTTGATTTGACTTGCATGTTTGGAGTAATGTTTTGAAAAAATATTGGTGACAGTTAGACTTTTTTCCTTGCGAAGCGATTGCTTGAACGATAGCGCTTTCGAAATCTACCAACTTTTATTTTGAACACGTAATACATTCTACATGAACCAATCAGGGTTAAAAGAGATCGGGCAAGTTTGGGCAGGTCTATTGTTGCTATGGAACTAGAGTGACGCTCATTAGCATGGAGGAAGGCATTTTTACCTAGACGCTTAATTAATATGCAGGAAGACACTTATTAGGGACTTTAAGCAAATCGCTACGGCGACCTATGCTACGGCGGCCGGAAGTAAAAAAGCCCAGAAATGAAGCAGTGCGCATGCTTGGAAACGAGCTTTCGCCGTAGCGCTAAATCCTGCAACGTGAAGAACTGCCTTCTGGCGTAGTCGCTACTACGTGAGTATAAAAGTCGACTCTCCTCCTATTCTTTGCGGTCACTAGTTTTAAAAACTAACATAGTTTGTTTTTCACTTTATCAAGAAAGTATTCGAAGCTTCTGGTTTTCCAGTAAATACGTTTTCCCTGCGTTTTCTCGTAAAAGATTTCTATCGTCAGCAGACTGTGCCATGCATAAACATGGCCGCGGAAATACTGCCAGAAAAAACAAAGGCTAGACGAAAAACCGTAAGTACGACTGTTAGCAATAAAGCTAATGAAATGTCACTGAAGGTTGTTTCGCAAGAATAAAATATCTGAAACGTTGAATTTGTTGATTTCTTGTTAAATACGGCACATAAGAAAAATCACTTGCAGCGAACTCCGATCTTCAATTGTAGTTTTCTGTTTTGTGTAGAAATCGCCCTCCGATGATGTTTTCTATTAATATTCTTCTTGGCAAACGAAAGATTGGAATTTAAGTACAGAAATTCTTGCGCAAAGTCTCTCTCAAAAGAGGGAAATTGGTTTCTATTTTCAGTGTTTTTTGTTCGTTCTAGATAATCTCGTCCGCTGTGGCAAATTAAGTTTTACAGTATAAAGCAGTACTGAATTCTTCGTCTGCAGTGAAGCCCATATTTTTCTTTCATGTGACAACTACGTTGTTTTATGTATTCGCTTCTCCAAAGGAGGTCATAACAGCGAAAGCAAGTGAGCCGTAGTCACTGCTTGCTTAAAGTTGAAATTTGGAGGGCTACGGTGACGTACTCTCCCGAGGACTCCGCATCCACGACCGCCGTAGTAGAGGTCGCCGTAGCGATTTGCTTAAAGTCCCTATTATTATGCAGGAAGGCAGGGGAAGGCAGGGGAAGGCAATGGGAAGGCAGGGGAAGGCCAAAATCCCGCTAATTTTGCTGAAACCCTACTACTATCAGAAATTAGCTTTATTTACCATATTTTCATTTGGCTGCAATTTCAAAGTAAGACCTGAAGACATTAAAAATTACACTATGATTTAATCCGGGATTGAAGAATATATGTTAAAGCAAGCAGGATTCAAATACCCACAAACATGTGACTCCCCTGTATCGAGAAGCAATTAATGGTGAAACAAAGACCAGGAAGACAATTTAGTTTTAATCATTTTATTGTACATCTTTTTGGCTAATGAAAGGACCTGAAATTAAAAAAATAGACAGCATCAATATATCAACTATAACTGTATTGAATGTGCTGGACTTAGCTGAAGTGTACAGCATTATTGGTAGAAGCTAAATACAATGGAGTTCCACTAATTTTTGTGACATTCTCCAAAACTTTGTTACTATGGCCACATATTTTGGTGCCTCCATTAAAAACTCAAGTAGTGTCTAAATCCTTTTGTTCAATTTTTGATTCTAATGTGGTGCTCAAACTGACAGACACTACATTAAAAAAGTTGTTGTTTGTGGTTTCTATATTTGTTTTCATAACCTGTAAAATGACCGAAAGCTTGTTTCAGTTGAGCAATTAAAGCGAACCCAAGTTGCAAAGGAATTAACATATTTTACTTTATTACAAAATGTTCCTTACAAAATTAATTTTGTGGAGGCATACCTACGTTTACATAGGCTGGTCTAAAAAATAAAAACGAAACCAGTTATTGTGAGCACAAAGAAACATTAGAATCCTCAAGTCTTGCTACCTCATACAGCGATAGCGGTTTCAATAAACACCAACACCTAACCTAAGAGTTTACAAAAAATCAGACTTGTTTACAACGCTGGGATTTGGCATGATGAAACTTCAAGAACACTAGAATCAGTAAAAAATCCGAATAGATACAGGAAAATTCGAAAACTACTATAATCTGAGCCAACTCTCAACCTACCTATGAAAAACGATCTGAAAACGGCGGCTACCTTGGGTTCACGATCAACGATTTTGGCGAAAATTCTTCTTGTTTCTCTTCTACTTCGCTCTCAAAATGGCTGCTGAAGACTCCTCTCGCTGTTTCGTTGTCAAAAGTTGCGGATGAACATTTTACTTGTCAGAAAAAAAAAAGATTTCTTACGACCCGAGCCACCTTTGAGAAACAGCCGCCATCTTCCTCAATAACAATGGATTCGTGACGTCACGGATGTCCTAAAAAATAGGGATATTCCGGACTGATTAAATAACGGTTAAACTTTATTTAATAGATTAAAGCGTCCAGGTTATAAAAGAAAGTAGGTGTAACTTGTAGTAAGGTAGTGTTCTTTTACGCAAACTTTCTTTTCCCAAGTACCGTAAGTTTCAAGGGTAGCTATAATGCTCTTTCCTCAATTTTTGCTCGGTTGTGTTTCACATTAACATACTCAAATTTCACCTGCATTTGAATTACTTAGCAATAAGAGAAAACTCGAAATTTTCAAGCAACACTCAGCGAAGCGTTTCCCTCCCGGCATAGTTTAAGGCGTGCCACTCGGTTGTGCAGAACTTTCAGTGATGTAATGTGAATCACTTTATGGCATCTTACAGACAGATTTTATAAGGCAAATGAAAAAAGACTGTCCTGACCAGAGCAAAATATAAATCTAGTTCTGCGATGGCCACAGTTTGATTGATTGATTAATTGATTGATGAATTTATTAATATGTCGGTAGAAATCTACCAGATGGGATTTTTCCACGGCTAATAGGGGACACCTAACTACTCTATAATACAATCTAAAAATACATATCGAATAAAAATAGAATCGAAACTACAAATCTTCGAAGAATTAAAATAAAAAAAAATTAAATAAAAGAAAACAGATGGATAGCTACTAACATACAATACAACTAAAACTCAATCATAGTCAACAAGATTCTAAAATCATGAAAATAAGACATCACGAATTGCAAAGGTAGCAACCATCACATCCATCTAAAATGTTACTCAAATCAAGACTGCGTATCCGAGTCTTGAACTGCAAGACTGGTGGCCGATCTGTCTTTGCCTGGTATATTGCTCCAGAGTCTTGGACCTAGATATCGGATTGAGTATTTACCGTCCGTAACTGTGTTAAGATTTAGCCACCCACTTACCGCCTGCTGGTGACCGCCTATCACTTCGTCAACAGATGACTCGTTCATAGCTCTGTACATAGAAAACATCTTTTACAAGACGCCTGGGTAAAATTGTTAAGTAATAGACTAACGTTGCAGGAAGCGAAGATAAAAAAGGTTTAGTAGTATAGTGTTTGGGGTACCAGATCAAAAATGGGGTGTTTTAGCAAAATGATCTCGTATTTTGGAAAAAACTATAGTTGTTCAATCTGATGGAACCAAGGTCAGCACTTTGGTCTCGTATTCTGGAATATATAGTTATTTAATTTGCTGGAATATATAGTTATTTAATTTGATGGAATATTTAGTTATTTAATTTGATGGAATCTATAGTTGTTCAATCTGATGGAACCAAGGTCAGCACACTTCAATCTGATGGAATCTATAGTTTATTATAATGCGTGACATTCTCGGAAAATCACCAAGCGTGACATTCTCGGAAAAACAGGAAATGAGTCATCGCCTATAGCTGCAGAAAAAAAATAGCAAAACTGGTGGCCACCAGAACCTCTCATGAGGGACTTAATTTGGAATTTGAATCACCACCCGTCCCTCATGAGAGGTTTTTTTGTTTTGTTTTTTTTTTAATTCCCACCACCACACCACCAGAGCACTATCATTTATGTTCTGGCCCTATCAGACCCTCTTGGGGCCAATTATTTGTTTTTTTTCACCCTCCGGCTTGAGATTGAACCGGCACTTCTGTCAAGCCTAAGCTTCACTATAGCTCTACCCAACAATCCGACACCATCTAAGGGTGATTTTTTATTTTTCATTTTTTATTTTTCATTTTTTTTATTTTTCATTTTTTATTTTTCATTTTTTATTTTTTTTTATTTTTTCAACCCATGGAATAACGGCGGGGGTTTTTCGTTATTCCATGGGGTGGCTTGTATACATTTCGCTAACGAAAGGCCCCCGCTTTTTCCAATCGTTAGATACTCTGTATACAAGCCACACTTTATCTGTGTGAAACAACCCTTATATTTTCGTTTGTATTTTCATTTTTATGCTTGTGGTACATAAATGAAATTTACAAAGATAAAAAATAATACGCATGTGTAAAAAGCGAAAAATCTGACGTAGTTTGATGACTCATTCGAAAGGGAAACCCCCCAAAGAGGGCAGTATTTTAAAACTCACAAAAATCATATGGCGTGACGTCAACAGCTAGATTTCATAATGTCCATAAGCATAGCTTGTCACGCCATTATCATGAATATACCGCTTGTCGTCAAAGCAGCTGAGTGATACTTTATTTATCTCATAACTTCCAAGTTGATGGTTCTGACTTCTGATTGTTTTCATTCTATGATGCATCTGTTTATTATCAAATAGTGTCTCTTTATAATTTTCATGTTTGATGTTATTCTTAATAATATTCTTCCTAATACCTTTTGCTGTTTTTCCTCCTTTCTGATCATCTTTAATATAGCTATACATCTTCGATCTCAGTCCTACGAATTCACATATTGGGACTCCAGCAGCCTCATCTTTCATCTTACCAATTACTTTTTTATTGGTCTTATCGGAGAATGGCGAGCTTTCAGGATAGTCACTGTTATCGAATTTATCTTTATCATTCCAGCAATTCCTATAGATGTCATGGCTTCCAATTTCATAGGTCAGTGAGTCTGTGTCTGTGAATAATAATTTTGCTTCATCTCCATATTTCTCTTTGATGTAGTTGTAATGGAAATCGTACATCAGTGTCTTGCTAAGGTCTAGAATACACATCCCCACGTATGCTGGCCGGTTTAAAGTAAGTGTTTCTTTTATCTTATGAACAGCTACTAGATTTTCATTGAAGATTTTACTGCTAACATATGTCGGTTTAGCAGCCATTTTCAATAGCTTCTTCTCATCAGTCACCAATCTGACGTCTACTCGCTTTCTGAGGTTTTCCATCGTTTTGCCAAATACACTGTTATTCATCAGCTTGAAAAAGTCTTTCTCAAAGGCATTTTTAGCATTCTTACGTTTTTCAGTATTGAAATCAATATATTGCCTAAGCCACGCGGACTGATTGAATTCTAACACTCGATGGATTTTAGTTATTTTCAAACCGAGATCAGTATATAATTGGAGGTTCCTATAATGGAGCACGTATTTTTCTTTGTTGCTTAATGTTGGTATTAGTTTATGTACCAGACCAGTTGATATATTGTATTTCTTTGCTATGTTTTTACAATAATCTGATAGCATGTCCCCAGTCACTTTAATCTTTTCCGGCCCAAGTGGGTAGTCATTATGTAGATCATGTAACTCTTGGGGGTATTTGAGGTCAACTTCAAGTATCAAACCCTTTGCACTATCTTCTTTATAGACAGCCAGGTCTAAATTATTGATCTGTTTTTGTGTCATCCATCTGAATCCGCCTTTTGGTAAATATTGACTCATAGCCCAACCATACAAATTATTAGCATCAAGATACACGATGTACTTCGAGGGCGCCTTCTCGTCATACTCTTTCATGTATTTATTATTTGCTTTACCGTAACGGTTGGCAATATAGCTGATACCACCGCGCAGACCCTTTTCAATGAACTGGAACATATCAATATCAGTCATCAATTCTAGTTTAATGTCAGTCATTTTAAGCATGGCATCCCATGATAGCCCTGGAGACGTGAAATAGTGACACGGGTCCAGTTTATAGTACTCAAGGCATGTTTTTCTGAAGTTTTCAAATACATCAGCCAGTAGGAGTACATCTGTTTTAAGGTACAGGTCATGATAATCACCCATGTTTTTCAAAGAGAATGCTTTCCAAACAGTCTGAGCATGCGTATAGTCTTCATCTGATATATGCTCATCACTCAGTATGCTATAGAATTCTTCTTTTGAGGGCAGCTTCTGATTGAATTGATCGAAACTGTCCATGTAGTCGTAAGGATAAACACCTTTCTGTGCCATCAGATTAAGATCCTTTCCCTTGAACTCTTGTGACGTGAATTTTAAGGCTTCTTTTGGTAGATTGCCTACAAGTTTTTCCAAACTGGAGCTCATGAACTGGAAACTATCAATGAAGGTCAAGTGGTTGCCAAGCATGAAAGCCATATACTTCTCCATGTTATTTGGGATAGCATTGATGTTCATTTGACAGTCTTCACCTTTCTTGTTTTTGTAAGTGTGCTTCTTAACAATGGCTCCAATCTCCTGCATAATAAAATGACTATCATAGCCTCTCAGATTGTGGAATATAACAGGTATTTTTATTTCTTCTGGGTTCACTCTGAGTTTCAGATTACAATCTTGGTGAGCAGAACCTCTGTATTTACCAGTGATGTGACAATGATCTCGAACTCGGATATCTTTGTCAGTGTATTTTTTATCACAAATGTGACAAACTTTGACTTTTTGGAATTTCTCTTCATCATCTTTAGTCATTTTCAATGGTTTGTTAAAATTTTTTTTCACAACATTCTTGCAATATTTGACCTCCTCCAGCATAGCTTTCATGAATTTGTACACAGCCTTTTCACCCCTGTATATTCCTGCATGTTTGCTGTATTTATCATCATAACAACAAACTACTTTATAGCCGTGGCCACAGTCAGTATGCTTCTGATAGGCTTCAGTGTATGATTTATCATTGTTGGGTTGACAACCGTGTATTTTTTCAGTGATGGCCTCAAAATCAGCATAGATCACAAATGGTACCTGCTGTTGTTTATGAAAGTTGTTGAATTTCAGTATGTTGTTATCTTTGTTTGGCATTTTTATTGCCTGTGTGCCATTTACTTGCATGCAGTTGCCCTTGTGATCATTCAGAACCCTTTCAGAGCTGAAACACTGTAAGCAATGCATACAAAAGTGTTTTCTTTCTTTGTGCTTTGTTTGATTGTACATAAACTTATTGAAATCTTTGATCAGCACATAATGCTTGTTTTCATTTTCAGTTATTAGAAGCAGATTCAAGCAGTCTGCATATTTCTCTTTTGATACATATATTGGATAAGGTTGTTTCTCCTCATAACCAAAAACATTGATGTTGATCTCATTTTGTTTCTCTATCTTGTTGTAATGCTTGGTTGCAACTGGGAATTCAATCCCTGTATAATCCAATTTTTCAATGTATTGCTTGTCTGATTTTTTAACCCTCTGTGGGTATTTCTCTTGTGGGTTCAAGTGTCTGATGTGACACCATCGGAAACATTCATTATCTTCATTTTTAATATTAATCAAACCCTTCGCACTGTTTCTGAGTTCATTCGGTAGTTTAATGTATGAGGAGCCCTTCATTGGCGCATATTTCACAACATTGAGGTAATGGCTGTCAACAGATTCAATTGTCCAACCTGAACCTTCAGATACCCAAACTGCAATCTTATTCATTATTTGGTCTTTTGACAACTGTAGTGATTCAGTTACTTCCAGATTATTCACAATTGTTTGAGCTACACTGTTGAAATATGCGGTTTTGTATTCTATTTCTCCGTCAGTCATTTTTGCAAATGTTACCTTGAGTGTTTCAACAAATTTGAGACCTTTAATTTCATTCAACAATTTTATAATATTATATGCAACAGCCTTTCTTGTGTTTTGCAGTTGCGCAAGCGGGTCTTTGTTATTTTTTATACGATTTCAAAAGATTTTGTGAAGCCCTTCAGAGCTTTCTCTGTTTGCTCTATCTTAGTCCTGGGTGTAGGTGTTGGTCTCTGAATCACCTGTTTGGTTCTGGGGGCTGGGATCGGTCTCTTTTTCAATTGTTCTATTTCTTCCAACCATTCTTTTGGTGGTGCTGGTAATCTTTTTCTTTCGAAGTAATCAACCAATTCTTTGACAGTTGGTCTTTTCGTCCTTGGGGCGGGAATTGGTCTTGTTCTTGGTTTAGGCACAGGTTTTGTGTCATCAACTATAATAACTTTAGGCTTTTTCTGCTGCTTCAACAACAACTCGATTAGCTTAGATTTGCTCAATTTTTTAAGACTTTTCTTGTCCATATTACTACTAGTTTCGATAATTTTTTCCATTTATAATATATCTATAGTTATTATTTCTTTAAAACATTTCCGTCTGCGTTTAAATATGGTTGAGAATTCAATTGATCCAATTACTGGATCCTTTTGAATTGTAATTATTGAAGAATATTTTTTTGATGTTTTTTTGTTTTAATATGACAAGATTTCCCTGCCATTGTGTAGTTACGTCCTGTCTTACATATGTTACAGTACCATTCTTTATTTAGCATATAGGTAGTCTTGTGTTTTTTTCTTTCCTCATCACTGAGAACTCTAGGCCTTCCCCGACCTCTCTTAACATTTTGATTCTCCATAATATATAGTTATATAAATTATTTTTTTTAATATCTTTCTCTTCTTGATAAGTATAATTTGCTCTCTTCCATGTGTTTAGTTATTTCATGAATCAAGTCTTCGAAACTATTGCTCATGATGTATTTGCAGTTGTTTTTCTCATACATTAGCTTCATATAAGACTGTTTGTCTGACACTTTATACACACCTGTTGGGCTTTTGAATTCAAGACAAAGAGCACTGTGTTTTCTTGTGGGATTCATCAGCATTAAATCACATTGTCCAGCCATATATCCTTTCTTATAACTTCTGATTCTCATGTTTGGGCTTATTTGATTTTCACCTAATCCCGCCACCATTAATGCACCTTCATATTTCTTTCTGATGAATGAAACAATCTTATAATGCAGATCATCTTCACTTTCAATCATCAGCATATTATTGCTTCTGTCATTGAACTGTTTGTAATATCCCTGTTTCCTGATTGATGGTAATACTTTCGATGTAACCCAATGTTTGAATTTTACTGCTTCCTGTTTTTTAGAGGACAGTATTAGTGAATAAAGTCCAGATTCATTTATGAAGAAACATTTGAAAGTTTTTTCGGGGGTCTCAGCACGAGGGACCATTTTTGTCCCCCGTGAATCAGTGGCCTCAGCACGAGGGACCATTTTTGTCCCCCGTGAATTTATGCTGATTTTGTGGTCTCTTAAGATTTTATCATCCGATACAACATAATCTCTGATTGCTCTTTGTGGATTTTTATAGTCAAGAATTTTAGCAATGTCTCTACCTCTGAACCAAATCTCATTGTTGTCATCAAGATAACAATCTATTGATACATCTAATTCTTTATTATCGTAGGAATATTTTTGCATTTGTATATTATATTATAATAATTTATTTTTTAATTCATTTTCGACCTGTGTTTAAATATAGTCAGGAATAATAATATTCTTGGCTACATAATAGCAAATAACAGATATACTGTAGGTCTCCTTCACATATATGTTAGATAATTTTCTCTTTATAATATGTCTTTTAAATCCTTGAACGGTATCCAACTGTTAAATTCGTCACTGTAACCCTTCCACTTCACCAATGCTTGTTTTTTCTTATAGTCTCTGCGAATGACTTTATCAATACGGAATACATCCTGTCTGGCTTTCAATAATTCAGCTTCATAAAAACTCCCTTCAATATCTTCATCGTTGAGATCTTTTAGTTTGTATGTTATTGGATTAGTGTATTGGATTTTATCAACTGTAAACACTTCTTCAGTCCAATTTGGTGTATAGCCCTTGTCGAACACATTCCGTTTATACTTGGATATTCGGACCTTATCACCTATTTTAAATTTCGGTTTCTGTTTTAATGTTTTCATATCACCATACAAATTGAAGTAAACAGTTCCTTCATTCCTCTTATCAGATGCTTCAACGGGTGTCATCTTTGTGCTTGAATGTTTGGTATTATTATACTGTTTCACTAATTTTGGTAACATGTCTAAATACTGTGTATTACCTTGAACAGTGAACTGCTTCCACATTTTGGATTTAATTGTCCTATTCCATCTTTCAACTACTGATGACTTCTCTTCATTCTCAGTTGAGTACATCTGTACACTATGTTTCTCTAGCAAGTCCTTCAAGTGTTTGTTGTAAAACTCTTTTCCCTTGTCGACCCATAAATACTGTGGTTTTCTGCCTTCCTTGAATATTGATTTGAATGCTTCAGTGACAGATTCACCTTTCTTATCCTTCAATGGGACAATCCAACCATATTTGCTGAAGACATCAATGACCATAAGAAGATATCGATAACCTTTATTCCATTTACTGAACTGTTGCATTTCAACTAGATCACTTGCCCATATTTCATCAATTTTATTTACAATCACACGCCGCCGAGTGAAATTTCGTTTTATGGGTGCATGTAATTCATCAGCTAGTTTTTCTTGCCAGTTTTCTTCACTCGACGGCTTTTTCCGTTTTTTGAAACACCAAGACCAAGTTTCTGTTTTTTGTCAATTAAGAATCTGGCTGTTTGACCCCATTTTGGCATCTCACCATATGGTATTTGATCAAGTGACTCGACCATTGTTCTATCACAATCACCTTTATTTTTTCCCATATCATAACAAATATCATGGTAAGCTGCTATTTCATCTACTTTATTGTAAGGCAGGACATTCCATTTTGTGACCTCACCTGTGTTTTTATCATACTCTAACTGTTTATCGAGGGGATTATAAGGTCCCATGTATTTATACTTTCCGGGTGTCCATCCACTTTTTGGTTTAGGAAGCTTGCCAATAACCTTATGAATGTCAATACCTTTGCCATAATCCAATCCCTTGATATCTGTTTTATAACGAATGTTTGGTCTCACTTTTGTTGACAGTTGATTTAAAGCTTCAGTCCCAACCTTTGTAATTATAGGCTTTGTGAGGGAAAGTCCTTTGTCAATTAATTTCTTTTGCAGCTTTGGATTTCTCATTGCTTCTGATGCATAATATCTACCCATTTCTACACCTTTCTTTGCTAAATAAGGGACTCCATGTTCCAAAAATCCTGTTAGTGCCATATCTGCTGCCGAATCTAGTATGCCCGCCCCTTCAGACGGGCTAATTAGTTTCCCGATTTCTGACAAATTTAGTCTTTGTGATTCCACATTCAGCACAAGTACATTTCATCACAGTTCGACCATTTTTTGTCTTTTGATATCTTTCACTTCCTGGTACACATTCAGTGACTTTCTTCTGTTTAACACAATATGATTTCACCATTATACATATTGGTTAGATATTCTTGAAATAATTTATGATAAGCCTGTGATTGACTCTTGTGTCTGTTGGATCAAATTCAGCATTATGTATTGTATTAAGAATGGATCTCCCATTTTGTCTCTCGAGAAGATAGTACAAACACCAATATCCACACAAGACTGAATCTCTTTCTTGTATCTCATCTCCAGAGTATTCAAGTTGTTTTCCACTTGTAGCCATGTATTTCTGTACTTCTGTTGGCATCATTAAACCAAATGAGTCAAAGTATTCACAGTATCTATCACCAATTCGATAACATACCCAGTGAGTACCAGGTCCAATCTTACTGTCAAGATTGACTATTCCACATTCATTGTTTTTGATTTGTCTAGGAAGATTGTCTCTTGAAAATACTCCTCTGAAATGTTTTATTCCAAGTTGTTTCACCCAATTGATTAAATCAAAGTTGGATAAGGGTTTATTTACAAAATGGTTCCAGAATTGGGATTGAATTGAATGGACTGTTTTTGCCCAGTAGAAGTCCTTTTCCTTTGGTTTTTCTTTTTTTTTTTTTTCATTCCCATGCCTATTGGGTTATCCCATGTACCAAAAACAGGAGGGGATTGCCATGGAATCATAGCATGTTTCCCACCACTTTTATTTTTTGCAATGGAATCTGGAACATGAACTGGTAATGACCGTCTTGGACGGCTGCTTTCAACATGCAAACCTTTTCCAGTTAATTTTCTAATTGCTTCTATGGCCAAGGAATTCCAATACTGGCGAGTATTGTTCCAATACCCTTTCCAGTCTGCGCTTTTGTTGGTTTTATAACAACGTCTCCACCATACTGCATTTTTTGAATAATATCTGCCATCTGTCTCGTATTCAATAAATTTCCTACATTCAATAATTGGGATAAATTGGCATTAGGAATAAGAAATCCTCCTTTTTGTTTCTTCCCAAATAGTTTATCAACACCGAGACTTGCTAATGAAGAAAGAGCACCTGTAGCCAATGCTGGAGCCGCTTTAGCTACTGCTTTACCTGCATAAGGCAATAGTCTTGTTCCAAGTGAAAAAAGACTGGACCAAAGAGAACCTCCTTCTACAACAGCTTTTCTGATTTGATTTTTTGATATCTTGATGTCTGAACCTTTTCCTGATCTACTTGATTTAATCAGTTTGTTGATTTGTCTCTTAGTCAACATTAGTTGATCATTTCCAGACAATTCACTATGTGTCAACCTGATTGTTACAGGCGAATTTGTTGCATAAGCTTTTGCTAGCTTTTGTTTCTGACCCTGTGAAAGTTTCACTCCATGAGGATGATAAGTAGTCATATAATATATGTTTATACTAAATTGTATTTAATACAAACAATCATTTAATTATTTATTTAATTAATTAATTATTTCCAATTAAAATTACATTGATCTCAGAATTAATTTTCCATCAGTCTTTCTCATCTCAATATCCTGCTCATAGAGGACCAGTGCATACACACTGTAATCAGCATTTGTTGCAGCACTCAAAGTGTATTTGAAAGTCAGTTTTGTCATTCCATCTTTGATATCCTGTTTCTGTTTTGTCAGATCGAAATAAACAAAAGGGAATATTGTACCGAAATTGCCCCTGTTAAGAAGGGTACTTTCACTGAAATCATTTACAGCTTGAACATATTTCAAAACATCTCTAAATACTCTTGTTGGTTCTGTTGATGGTTTATAATGAACCTCTGGATAATCATTACCATTGCCAACCTCAAGATAACAATCAGTCAAAGTTTGGTTATTTGCAACTGAAAAGGTGTTATAGAGAAATTTATTGGCTGTCTGAGATGCATCACTTGCATCATTGATGATGAATACAAAAACATGCCTGGGTTTGTTTATTCCTGTGGAAATACGGAAATTGGCAGTCTGTTGTCTTGTTGAATTGCCTCTCTCAACCATTTCTCTCATGTAAGTCCACTTTCTGTTGTCAAGATACTTGCTCATGTATAAGGACTTTCCCGTAGAATTAAAAATAATACGAGGAACAATTAGCTGGAATTTAGTTAGTATCACACGACATTCATCAGTAGCTTGCCAAATCATATTGTCATCACTCTCAAGTGTCAGGTTCACCTCTATTTTGAGTTAGGCATAAGTTCATCCCAAAAGCTCTTGAAAAAACCGTATCTGTTCAATGCTATCTCTGCATTTACTTCACCACCACCATTAAGCAAAGCTTTACGATCTGAGAATCCTTTGTTATAAGCAGCTTGTGCCACTCTGTTTTCAGCACCTCTGCTGGTGTCAAGATAGAAGAACTCATTGGTTCCCTGACTTACAGCATAACCCTGTGAATACTCAAGCAATGACTTAATATTTGTGGCTTGGTTAGCGTCTCGGCATTCATAAACATCAAGACCATTCATTTTTACATTAATGGTGTTAATAAGAGCGTGAACTGAATTAACAATACCATTTCGATCTGCAGCAGCAATGTCAGCTCCATCTGCAAGCTTATTTTCTTTGAAAATAACATTAAAACGGGCATTATACCAGTCAAATGGTGTAGTCTCTCCACTGTTATCAACAACGAAACGGTAACCTGTTTTCCTCTGATGAGCATTATTTGCTACTACAGTAATAAGTGCTGTCTCTAGTTCGAACACTACATCTTCATATCTTTCGATATATTTTGAGTCACGATAGTTTGACATATATTATTGTGTTAGATAAAAGTTATTTTATTTTACGAGGTCGGCCTCTCTTTCTTTTGATTAAACCACCAGTCTGGCTCACACTCTCAGTTCCACTCTTGTTTCCACTTTTCTCTTTTTCAAAAGTTCTATGATTTTGTCACCAGCTTTTTTGCCAGCATGTTCACCAATTGTTGTTGCTGCTTTTTTTCCAGCTGTTTTGATCATATCAGTCACAATACCTTCACCATGTTGTTCATATTTTTTAAACTCAAACCGTTTCATATACTATTAGGTTTTATAATTCTGTCCCTCTCAAGAATAACTCAATATACCAATCTATCCCATTTAAATCGACTGGAGCTCTAGAAGAGTCTGTGACATAAAAGCGTATTGAGCTGATTGTATGTGTTGAGACAGGATTCCATGAAAGAAAACGAGGTTTGTAAGTGAAAGGTAAACTTCTAACGAGATCTGTGACTGGAATAACTGCGATTGTATTTGTGCTATTTCCATCAACAATGCTATCTATCACCATATCACAATTGATATAAATTTCATCTACTCCTCTTGTAATATCAGGTAGATTTGTTCCATATTCTGTGGCTGAAACTAATTTTGAATCGAAACCGATAAGTTTTCTGAAATCAAGATTTCTCAGATCCACTCGATAGTTTTCATCAAGTTCAATCAAAATGCGATATGTTGACAAAACGAAATACATGTTAATACCATACAGGAATTTTGATTTGTCTGTTTCAGATGGATTCAGTACATGGCTATTTTTTCTCATATACTCATGAATGTAACTATTGATATCGTCGTATGAATACATCCCGTTAACGAATGTTATTGTTTCCCAGTTTACACCTTTGTCATAGCTGTATTTCATTTGATTATTTTCAAAAATATCTCTGATATTGTACCAACTGTATGTCATATTGATGACATTCACAGCCATTTCATATTTTAAATCATTCGTTAATTTAAGAGGTGTATTGAATCTTTTTTCAAAATCATGACTCTTACTGACACCAATTTTGTCTCTGTTTTTACTGTTGAATCGTAATGAAATTTCTGTCATATACTTTTACATTAGATATTTCATCATTATTTTATTTCAACTCACCGGTTTTCAGGATTCCCAGTCTGTTCAATGTATGCAATATTTTGTGAATTCATTTTTACATTTTTGCTGTTGTTGCCGGCTGAAATAGATCCACCAAGCAACTGTAAACGTGAAAGCATGTCACCCAAAAATGCATCCCTTGAACCCATTCCTTTCCCTGTTTTGTATTTGTAAGAAGCTAATACATCTCCAATCGTTTCTCTGTATTTCTTCAAAGTTTGTATTTCTCTGTCTATAGATTCTTTAACTTCTGCACTCATATTTTTTTTTTTTTTCTCCTCCTAAACTATGAGCTATATCTAAAGTTTTTTCCTTTCCTCGTCAAGTTTTTGTGGGCTGACTTGAGTTAATCGCTAGGCTTCAAAAGCTTGTTATTTTTTAATATAATTCTGTCATCTCTATCGAAATTGTTATCGATCGCTAATATGTTGGGTGTCCGATCCTCTTCTTCAGGTGCTTCAATGGCTCTAGGAAGTTCCATACCCATTGTAATAGCTCTTCTATTAGCTTCAATAACATCATCAAGTCCTTGTGTTTAAGCCTGTTGATTTTTTTTCAACTGTTCAATGACTTCATCCTGTTTTTTGTCGACACTTTCTTTCACACTCTTCTGGACATCAATAGAGGGTTTCAGTAATTCTGATGTTGTATCATATGCATCCTGTTTTCTGTATTCATAAGTCTTGATAACATCACGAACTTCTCTTGTTTTGTTTCCAGCTTCAATTCCACTTTTAAGAAGCCTTTTCATTCGTTCTATATCCATATACAATTGTGTTAGACTAATCTAAACTATTAACATATGGAAATTCCTAATTATGATATTTCAGAATTCAAAGAATTCATTCAGACAGTTGTATCCGTATATGCCAAAAGATACATTTAGAATGTTATTGGCTGGTAATTCTGGATCTGGAAAGACAACATTGTTCATGCATCTGATTATGGAACCGTTGGTCTATTATGATCAGATACATCTTTATGCAAAAAATTTGGATCAAGACAAGTACAAATATCTTCGGAAAGTAATGGATGAAATAAGCAGTCACATTGGATATCCTGCCTTGGTTTGCAGTCAAGAAGAGATATTGCCAGTTGAACAAATAAAAGACACAGATTTGCAGCGATTGGTTGTTTTTGATGATTTTGTCACTGACAAGAAACAAGATCAGATAATCAGCTATTTCATTCAGGGAAGACACAAGAACTGTTCAGTCATATATCTCACACAATCATTCTATGGCTGTCCAAAATCAATCAGACTCAATTGCAGTCACTTCTGCCTTTATGATTTCCCATCCACAAGAGAAAGAAACTTGATTGCACAAGAACTTGGAATAGACAAGAAGAAATACATTGAAGCAACCAAGAAACCATATTCCTTCTGTTATGTTGACAAGCCGATGAAGACAATCAAGAGAAATTTTTATGGTGCAGTTTAATCTAATCTAATATTATATGGCAATCAACAATTTTCAAAATCCAGAAAAACAGGAGAATCCCAGAACAGAAAGAATCGAAAAATTGATCAAACCTGACGCTGCTGTTGAAACACCATTTGAAATCGCTGAAAAAATCAAAATGGAAGTATACAGGAGGACACAAAAAGTATTGAAAAACAATAAGAGACTACCTGTCATCTATGAAACCATACCACCTGAATTCTTGGAAGATGAAAGCAGTGATGAAGAAGATTAATCTAACAAGATGATATAATGGGAGTTTTCAATTCTCCACAAGATCAAGATAAAACAAAAACTGGTACTGGTGAAAGAGGCCCAGCTGGTCCAATTGGTCCCAAAGGTGAAAAAGGTGATAAAGGTGAAAGAGGTCCAAAAGGTGATAAAGGTGATAGAGGTCCATTTGGTTTCAAAGGTAATAAAGGTGAAACAGGTGATGGATTTAGATTAACACAAGATGGTAATTATGACATTGAAAATAAACGTTTGACAAATGTTGGTGATCCAGTAAATCATTATGATTCTACTAACTTGGGATATGTTAATGATGCTGTTTTATCAATTGAAGGAACACGTGTTAATCCATTTAAATTTCTTCTTGAAGATGTATCAAAAACAACTATTCTTAGAAATGCGAATAATCTACAATTAGAAGTCTATAATAAAAGCCCTTACTCAATAAATAAAAAAGCCTTGTCTTTTGTTATTCCTACTGCTGGTCTTACAACTGTTCTTCGTTTTGATTTGTCACAATTGGAAGTTTCAAAGTACACTTTAGTTGTTGAGTTTTATACTGATGGTAATCCAAACAATGCAACAGTTGATGATGACAATTTGTCATCTAATTTAATTGAAAGAAAGGATTCGATAAAAAGAGCATTCCAAAGACTCATCTTGTTGATGGTTATCTCAAGAGAATATTCTTCCTTGAAAAAACGAGAGTTGGTCAGACATCAATGGAATTATTGTTGATCTCACCATATTTATCAAATAATGCCAAACATCATGTCATAGTTTATGGTGTTTATGGATTTTCTAATATCATTTTATCACATATTCACGACCCAGCTTTTGAAATAGAAGAAGGAAGAATTGTATTTGATAATGAGGTTAAAATGAGTTTTCATAGAATAGTCAATGTTGGACGCCCTATACTTCCACAAGACTGCGCAACTAGAAAATACGTTGATGATGGTGTAATAGGTAAAGCGGATAAAACATATCTCAATAATAACTTTGTGAAAAAAGATGGAAGCGTTGCAATGACTTCTGATTTGAATCTTGGAGGTAACAAATTGACTAATGTAGCAGCGCCAACAGCAAACAATGATTCAGCCACAAAGGGGTATGTTGATACTGAAATTGCTGGAATTACTGGCATTGATGTTTCACCATTTCTTAAAAAAGATGGAAGTGTTGCAATGACTGGTGATCTTGACATGGGTGACAATAAAATAACAAATGTTGGATCTCCAAACTCTGATAAAGATTCTGCCAACAAAAAGTATGTTGATGACCTTGTTTTTTCAGCATCTGGTACTCAACGCAACCCATTCGCTTTTCTGTTAAAAGACATATCCAAGTCTTCTGCAGTCAGTGATGCAACAAACCTTCAAATTGAGAATTTTGACAGATCACCTTATCACATAAACAAGTCCTCATTGTCTTTTATCATTTCACATAGTGGTAACTTTACATCCAAAATTCGTTTTGATTTGACATCTTTGAGAAACAGTCAGTACACTTTTGTTGTTGAGTTTTCTCACCATCCAACCCTCAAAGTGCAACAGTCGATATATTCCTTCCAACTGTAAATATACGAGATACGGGACAGCCGTTTCAAAAACCTTTTCCTGAAACTCCACACGTTGATGGTTACATGAAAAAACTTTTCCAGATAGAAAAAACCAGTGGTGGGCAAGCGGCAATACAGGTTGAGCTAAGTAGCACAGCTCCTGCGTCTAACACCAAAACACATATCATCGTTTATGGGGCCTATGGCTTTCATACCAATTTGTCTTACTTTCTCCATGACCCAGCTTATGAAATTGAAAACGGCCATGTTGCGTTTGGCAGTAATATTGACATGAAACTAAACAAAATCCTCAACCTGCAGGATAACCCCTCAAACCCACAAGATGCTGTAAACAAAAGTTATGTGGACCAGAGGTTGCAAACCAAACTTGATACGATTGCACAACAAAATCTAAATATGAACAACAATGCCATTACTGATCTTGCTCCACCCGTCAACGCAGACGATGCGGTGACAAAACTTTATACTGACGAATATTTTCTCCGACGAGACGGTTCGACTGCAATGTATGGCGATTTGTCGATGGGTGGAAATAAAGTGACGAATTTAGCGGATGTGGTGAATGAAACTGATGCAGTGAACTTCAGAGTTTTAAATCGAGCTTCACAAACCATCAGAGCAAACACTTTATTATTGAATGGAACAAATGCGATGGCAGCAGATATGAAACTTGGAGGGCATAAAATCATTAACTTGAAAGAAGGAACAAATAAAACCGATGCCGTAAATTTAGATCAATTAGAAAAAAGTCATATTTCATCTGCTTCTCATCCAAAGAATGCTTTCAAATATTTGATGAATGATATCGATGAAATTGAATATGGCTTGACAGTTAATGGATATGTCAATTTACCTCGTTCACCACATTTGATTTCAAAAAAGGTCATTGATATAGACTTGAATAAAGAAGCTAATCATATTTACAGAGCTAGAATTGGTTTCAATATGTACACAATAAAAGATGGAAAATACACTTTCATTCTTGAATGGCTATTTCCTGATTATGAAGGAATGAATCTTAGTAGTGTAACATTCAGTGCAACTGGTGGAATTACAATTCATAAAACTGTAGGGAGAAAATTTGACAACAGAAATGAAGATCATTCGAGATATTTATTATGGATTGAAAAACCATCAGCAAGTTCACCACCTGAATATTTATATTGTACGATTCATATTAATGCTAACCCAACTTATCCAAATAAGTACAAAGTTCATTGTGTTGCATATGGTATTGATTTTGAAGCTGTAGACGTTCCATCAAGTGTTTACGACTTCACAGAAGCTTATAAAATCGTGAATGAAAAAATACAATTACAAACTGATTTAGATTTGAATGGTTTTGATGTGAAAGAAAATGAAAATTGGTTGTTTGGTGGAGACAATGGTGAATTGACAATGCTAAATAATATTAATATGAACACTTATCTGATAAAAGAGGCTAAACTTGGTGGTGATTTAAATCTGAATGGCTATAGAATTCATAATAATAGTTTGAATCTATTTCGTTCAAGCGTTACAGGTGTAACTATGGAAACAGCTTTCGATTTGGGTGGATTTGCTCTTTACAGACCGAAATTAGGAGGTGATCTAAATTTGAATGGGAATGGAATAATCGGTCAAATACAATATTTAAATTGCTCTGTCAAAGCCAAACAAGGACATAATAAGAATGCTTTAAAGCCTGTATTGATAAATGGCTCTGATTTTTTAGTCATTCATAACAATAACTTTTATATTAAGAAAATGTATATCATACAAGGAACAAAACCCGGAATATTTTATTTCAAGACAAAAGCTGAAGGTGGTGGGCCTTTGCCATTACCAGCAACTATTTATGAACACAGACAATCTTCTTTGAGTAGAAACATCACAACGGTTAACGTCAACAAATCATTATCGAGAGGCTATCTTATAATTGACTATTCACATCCCAATAGTAGAGAATTTGATACAGCATTCACACTTGAAGTGGTCATGAATTAATCTAAAATAATATTATATGGGTGTATTCAATCACTCACTAAATCAAGACAATAAAGGTGATAAAGGTGATATAGGTCTAATTGGTCCACAAGGCCCACAGGGTCCACAAGGTGTTTCAGGTTCTGTTGGCCCCAAAGGTGATGGATTTATATTAACACAAGATGGGCATTTTGATATTGGAGGAAATAAAATAACAAATGTTAATGAGGAACATCGGATGATGATTGTGTAACAAAAAAACAACTAGATTTGAAGTTAGATAGAGCACTTTTGTTATTTCAAATTCACTGCCTGGTATACCTGTTCTTGATGGAATTTCAATTGCTTTGATACCATCTCTATCTGTATTGACAACTGATGCTGATGATAGAGTTTCTAGTTGGCTGGATCCTGTTAATAATGTCACTTTTACACAAACTTCTAATTCGAAAAAACCATTGTTACTGAGAGATTCAGTCAAGAAAAAGTTTTTCATACGTTTTGATGGCAGTGATGACTACTTGGAGAACAGTTCATTTGATGTTTCTAAAGTTGCTGGACAGAGTGGAAATACTTGTACTGTTATAATCATTGCAAACACAAAACAAACAAAATATCAATCACAATTTCAATGGGGTAAGGGTGCTGTTAGATTTGGTGTTCATCTGCCTTGGATTAATGGAGCATGTTATATTGATTTCGGTTCTACATTAAATGTAAGACTTGCTGTTTCTTCTTTGGCTAATCTGACGGGAAATATTGAAGTTTTTACTGTTCGAGTTGATGGTCATAATATGGAATTTTTCAGAGGTGTTTCATCAATGACACCAGTTGGAACAGGATCAATTTCAGCAACATTGACTGGTAGTGCACAAGAAATGTTTATTGGTTGTCAAGTTCATACAGATGGTTCTGCAATTAATTTTTGTGAAATGGATCTTTATGCTTTTGCTGTTTGGCAGAAATCACTAACTAACCAAGAACTGAGAAATATGTATCGTTTCATTGAAGATTATTTTGATCTTTAAATTTTTGTCTAAACAACTGATATATGAAAGACTTATTGAGATATGTATCTTATGTTTTCAAGATTTACAAAAAAGACTACCCCAATTTAGATGATTCTATATTAAAATCCTGTCTTGCATACAAATTTTTATACCACAAGCATTTCGAAGGATATATTACTATAGATGATATCATAAAATCTCACGCAGACATAGGCCTTATTGGTCCCGGAAGCGGTTGTTTATCAAACTTCTTAGAACATACTCTTGGTTGGATTGATGTATTACAGACTCATTGGGCCGTGGATATAGTTATGCATATCCTGATTGCCTAGCAACAAAAATTAGTAAGAGTTCTCCATTATGCGGCCAGATGTCAGGAATACTGTATTGTATTTTTAATAGAATTATTGTATAAATGATATATATGAAAGAGCGAAAAAGCATATTCAACTGGAATCATATTTCAGATGAATTAACAGAAGATCAGGTAAATGAATTAAAATCCTATTACCGAACATATCACAGAAAGTGTTGGGCTCATAAACAGGCGGTTAAACGGTTCAAAAAATGGAAATTAGCTGGTAATTCAGCGTCTATTATATTTGCAACTGGGGGTCTCGCCACAAGTGTGGCAACAGGTGGTGTTAGTTTGGTAGCCATCAGTACAGCAGCACTTTTGATACAAGGGTGGATGAAGCATAAAAACCTAGATTTGAAAATCCAAAATTGCACATATGCTTATCAAAGCTATCAACATCTACTCAATTCAATAAAAGACAAGTTGAGAAGTGGTGATTTTGATGCTTCAAGTATACAAATCTCAATGAAGAATATCGATGATTATGTGACTGATAATAGTCCAATTATTGATAAGTACCTACTGAAATATGATGAAAAATTCACTGCTTGATAATACGAATAATCTTATCAAATCTCAACAATAGAATCTCAACCCAATATCGATCATAAAATCCAAGCGTCTTTTTTGATCTAGTAACTTTTATTTCATCAAATGGAAGATCAAGCATTAAAAATATTTGCTTAAGCATAAATTTCGTACTTATCATCCTTTTACGATTCTTATTCACCAAAGGAAGGACAGTGTCTATCTCTTCGAATATTTTCAATATTTTACCCTTATCTTTTACAGAAATTTGAAATATATTCTTGCGACATATACCATTTATCACATTTTCAATATGGTACTTCCGGTGATATACAGATTTTCGCTTTATTTTATACATATTATTATGAAAGTCAACATACTCCTTACAATAGTCATAGCCGTGGACTGAACCACAATTTAGACAAACATTTTCACCATCATCATTAAACATTTTCTGTTTATCACAGCAAGATGCTTTCATACTTTTAACAACTTTGACCAATAGCTGATCACAAAAAGGACATGTCAACTCCCCCATATTCTTCAATTCATTGTGGATTACTAAATTACAACTCATCTATATTATTATATGAGATATTATTTCTTTATGCAACTAACACATGACTCATTTCCGAGAATGTCACGCTTGGTGATTTTTCCGAGAATGTCACGCATTTTATGAAGTGTGCTGACCTTGGTTCCATCAGATTGAACAACTATAGATTCTATCAAATTAAATAACTATATATTCCATCAAATTAAATAACTATATATTCCATCAAATTAAATAACTATATATTCCAGAATACGAGACCAAAGTGCTGACCTTGGTTCCATCAGATTGAACAACTATAGTTTTTCCAAAATACGAGATCATTTTGCTAAAACACCCCATTTTTGATCTGGTACCCCCAAACAGTATACTACTAGGTTTGTTTTTAAATATCTCCTGCAGCATTCCAAAAAAATATTTAAATTTAATGGGTGAAGAATGTAAAAAGAGAACGGAAAGGATCACATACAAAGAGAATGTAATCAGGATCCTTTGTAAATACCCTGATTGTAAGTTACAAACAGTTTCAATACTAAGTTAGCAAGAAAGACGCTAACAAACCAACTGGGAGCTGGTCAATTTGTTAATGTTGGTTCCGGGATTGCCGTAACTACTCGAGATCAAAAGTTGAAAAATTGATTTGAATTTGGTCATTAAGAATTAACCAATAGCTGTATCAGTTAAGGTGAAAGTTTCGAATTCTCGGGTATAAAGAAAGCATGGTCCACTTCCCAGATTACAATCTACAGAGTTGACTTGTATTCATGTGGCAGACGCAAACCCATCGAAAAAGATTTTCATCGCAAATAAACCTTTAACCAAATATACGAATATAAAATGTAGTACGATAAACTGGACTGCAATTCACGCGATGACTTAATAAGATTAGTACATACCGAAGGAACATAATATTCCCATAATGCAAGTTAAGAAGAAGGTCGGCCTGTTGAACGAATTACAGACGCACTTTAGTGAAAGGAAAACACAAAGTCTATATGCATAGTCTGTTTCAAGGGAGTCTACCATAATATGGGGCCGCTCCTTCAAAGTTATACCGATTAACTTGAATCCATGATTAAACGTTGACCGATGTTTTTGTCTAGTTTGCTGAAAATCCTTTTAAAAACTCGTTTTAAAGTAAATGGTAGGCAAAGTGAAAGTCGAAAAGGAAGACCAAAGATAGTTAGCAAACATGTTCAATGATGGGTAATTGCACCGAACCAAATTTGACTCTGATGTTGGCCCTTGGTCCTTCTAAGCATCCTTGTTTTTAATTATCGGCTGAAATATTACAGCCTCGAGCTCGCTGTAATGACAATTTTAACGCGACGAAATTAAGTTTTGTATTTACAAGAGGAAGGGATATGCGTTCCCTCGGCGTTGGCCCGTTTATTTTATATTCATTTTCCCGAGGCGACACGTTTTTATTCAACCTCCTTCCGAGGGCTTTTTCCTTCCCATCACAATTTTTAGTGGAGAAGCTCTGGGACGAGGTTGGTATTTATTACTGAACTGCTATGGAATATAACGAAAAGAATAACAGATCTGAAAAAAAGGGAAAAAAAAAACGTGTCAAACTATTAATAACAAAACAGTCTTGTTTGGTGGTGATACCCAATAAGAGCTCTTACTAAGTTCATCTGACAATAGTCCAGCCAGCATCATGCTGGACTACTGTCAGACTATTGTCAGGCCATTGTCGTACGTTTTCTCCTTTCGCATTAAGATCCCAGCCTTATGATACGGGTAGAATATGAATGCGAAAGGAGAAAATCTATAACAAGACAAAGTTGAAATTAAAGCGCTTATCCCGGCCGTATAAAGAGTTCCTACTAATCAACAATGTATTTTGACATAACTTCGTCGTGCTGAATTGCTATCATACCTTTTTTTTAGTTATTTAATTCTTTTATTGCAGAGATGACACACACCGACTATGGTGATAATTAATATATGCGCATAAATCATAAAACCATTCAACATTTGACATGAGGAAAAAGCTCATCCCAAAAATGATTGCTATCATACTTACTTGTCAAACGTCCGCTCCTCGGCTAGTATTTCCAATTCCAATTCGGCATTCTCAATGCTCTCAACCAGGCTCTGCAAGCAAAGGGAACGGGCTTCACATTTGAGTACAATTATTATTAATGTCAGTATTTCAATATTCCACTTATTAAGACGATTGTCGCATGTCGCTTATATAGTTTCTGCAATTACTGTTTATTGGTGTAAACTCTCTTTCATTAGATTCCCCGCCAAAGCTTTCATATTTTTTTGGTGAACCAATACAAAGAGATTGCTTTAACTGAATATCTTGTCCAGATAAAAAAAAAGTTTAATTTGATGCCCTGTCACTTCTCCGCGAAGATTTTGTTCCGACAACCGTATGACATAACCTCCTTCGCAGCCGCTGTTTGTGTCGGTCCTATTCTCCCTCCTCACCAACGTCTGCAGAACCGAGCCGCACATTTCATTCCCATTGTGTCTGAGTATCCAATCAGGAGGGAGAATAGAACCGTCTCAAACAACGACTGCGAAGGAGGCTACGGGAACTTATCCACCGAAATTTTAAAGCCACCATGTGATTGGTCAGTTCCTGGGAATTGAATTTCCGGCTCGGTTCAGGAGACGTTGGTGGGAGGGAGAATAGGACCGACACAGACAACGGATGCGAAGGAGGCTACGGTATGATACTGTTGAATTTTATTTTGAATCTAAAGACCTCATATTGAATTACACTACTTAACCTAAGTAATACAATTTTTTAATCTTTCAAAGAAAATAAATACTATAAGTAGTTCATCTCGAAAGCCTTAGCCAAACGGACTCGCAAGTAGTCGCAAGTAGCCGCGAGTTGAACTTGCGTACAAACTTGCGTTAGGTTGCCAAATGGACTCGCAAGTTTCCTCGTAAGTACTTGCAAATCCGAAAAAAAGCCCATTTCATTGGCCTATAGGTTGCTATAACAACGAATGGACGTCACTCAACTTACGTCTACTCAGTTTCGAGGCTTAACGAAAACGGAGCTGTCAGCTAAAGGCTACGACATTGTTATGACGACTCGTCTAACATTTTTTGTATAATTGTTAGTCGCTCGGGTAAACGTAATTAAAACGATTGTAAAACGATTTATTTTCTCCTACGTGTTTCGTGTGGCAAACGCAGACTTTGTCAGGGAGTTTTACAAATACAACATAAGTGACCTGTATATATACGTACATAAGGGACTAAAATAATGTTTACAATTCGCGATACAAAAAAAGATGGCGCCACGTACGGAATTCTGGGTAGATCGACATGTCTAATGTAAACAAAGGCCGAGCGGAAACTCAAAGAAGTGCTCTTGGGTGACGGCAAGAGATTTTTAAATGCCTTTCAAGTGCTCTGTTTATCTTTGTCCACACAAAAGCTGGCGACATAAAACCCTAACTTTCTTTAGCTTTCCGAAAGACCCAAAACGAAAACAAAAATGGGTCTCTGCTGTAAAAGCAAGAAGCCCAGACTACAAGTTCCAGTAAAACCATCGAGTATGTAGTGCGCACTTTCCCGGAGGACGACGGCCTTTTGCTGAAGATATTCCCTCGATATTTCCCCGTAGAGAACAAGGAACTGGTTTGATTGTGTGGCCGGTGGACATCTCCTCTCTCCTCGATGTAGAAGTTCCAGAAGCCGCAGAATCATTGGTAAACAAGGAGCAAAGTGCAGACGCCGGCCGATCGAGTGGTGGACATGACGAGTTTTCATCGAGCGATCAGCTCTCAGAGGAAACAAGAGGCGAAAACTCTGCCAGCAGCAGTTTTCAAAACGGCATATCAGCTCCAGAGAGTGCTTGTGAGTGCTATAAAGAAATCGAGGAGCTAAAGAGACGTTTGAGGGAGCTGGAGGAGCGTCGTGAGGTGGAGAGATTTGGCGTGAAGAGATTTATGGCGAGCGACTCAGATATCCGATTTTTCACGGGACTTCCGGACTACGACACTTTTCTTGCTCTTTATAATTACGTCAAGCCTAGACCTGGATTTAGACTGAACTATTATAATAGTGCATCCACAAATGCCTCAAAGCATCCTTCGTATATTGTTTCTCGAGGGAGGCCAAGAGATCTGTGTGACATTGATGAGCTGTTTTTAACAATGACAAGGTTACGCCTTGGTTTGTTAGAGAGAGACCTCGCAGACAGATTCAAGATCAAACAGCAAGTAGTTTCACAGATTTTTGCCACTTGGATTGACCGTTTGTTTTACTCTTTGGGACTTTTTAGTTTTTTGAGTGACCGAGAAACCTTGAAGAACAACCTACCAAAGTGTTTTAAATCAGGCTATGAGGATGTTTATTTAATTATTGACTGCACAGAGATTTTTATTGAGAAGCCTTCCCAAGTCATTCAACAGAGCTGCACATGGTCTGAGTATAAAGGCCATAACACTGGAAAAGGTCTCATTGCTCTCTCACCTCTATTTCTGCCTGTCTTTGTATCTGACATTTTTCCTGGAAGTAAATCGGACGAGGATATCCTGAAAGACAGTGGTATTCTTGCTTTGGCTCATCAGGGGGACAGATGGTTGGCAGACAAGGGATTCATGGTCCAGCACATTCTTGATGCTTTTGGAGTCATCATAGAAACCCCAGCAAAACTGGCCAAAAATAAGCAGTTCACAGCAGAAGAAGAGATTCACAATCGCAAAAATTCTCAAGTTCGTGTACATGTAGAGAGAGCCATTCAGAGGGTTAAAGCGTTCAGAATTCTTAAAGGGAAAGTGCCTATTCGCTACCTACATTTGGTCTCAAAGCTGTGGAAAGTGTGTTGCTGGATGACAGCCTTTTTGCCACCCCTTGTAAGAGCCACTGGGGAGTTGCTAGAGGATGATAAGGAGGAGTGATCAATCTTGTCCCACTCAGTATTTAGGACCCAGAGTTGGTCACTGGCTTTCTACAATATATTAACCTATATATGATTCCATAAAAAGTCCCATCTTCTACCACATAGGGTATTTAACAGATTACCGCCTGACCCCCCTAGGCCTCTCGCTTACAGGGATTTTAGATAATTGGATAGCATTTGTTCTCCAGAAAACAACAATAAGACAAAAAGAGGAATTCCTTCCCCTGCATGGTAGGGAAATTTTTATGAAATCATGCAATGCAAGTGATACAATAAGTTGGAGATATTTCTGAAGTTTCAAGTGGACAAACCGTGAAGATACAACTTTGACACATTCTGTGAAGCTGAAATTTGCAAATATTTAATTTCAAATAAATATTTAATTTCAATTATTTAATTGACAATGGATATTTACATGCAAATTTTGGTGAAATTTATTAAAATGCATTAATATAAAATTTATATATATTTATTCACAGAAGATTTGAGGAAAATTGTAAATACAAAATTCTAATTTATTCATTGAAGAATTATAAATGTACAGAAAACAGTGCAATTTAATTGCATGTCATATTTACAGTACCGGAAAATATTGACCAAAATACATATATCCAAATATTATTATAAGCTGCTGTTACAGACCTGACATCGTTAGGTATCTGGGCATTTAAATCACTGATCATAGAATAAGTCTATTGCAAGGGTGCTCTTTTTAAGTATGCCCTTTAACTGAACACATAAATTCAATATACCTTACATTCTCCTGTACTGTAGAAAACAATGAAGAGATTGTATTTTGTAACCCATACTTTTTGAACTTTGGTTCTTAAAAAATTTGTTCTTAAAAATAAAATAAAAAAAGGCATCCTTATAATCTCTTTACTGTAACATTAACAAGGAAGTCTAGACGTAAAATGGATGGTGAGTGAGTGAGATTCCAGTACTGACTTTGAATAAGATTAACAGCAAACAAACTGTCACTTGCTCATGCATGGCCTGAATTTGCTCTAAAGCCAATTTCAGGGCATGTACGAGCAAGTGAATTTGCTGTTTGTCTCATTCCAAGGAGAGCATTGAAATCTAGACTAGCAGGGTCAGACAAAACAGAAGTACACATGGCCCGCTGGAAGTTAGAGAAGTGTTTTGGTTTTTCTTGCCTTTTATTTAAGATACAGTCCCAAACTTCAGCAAACTCCTTCCTGCCATAGAGCCCTACCAATGCTGGGGCCTTAGAGGATGTCACCTTCCCAATCCTCCCCTTGTACCATGCTTCAGATCTCTGTGCTGGTGTGTTTTTTTTATTTTGTATGGATGGTTGCTCAGGTTGCTGTGTTTTAGGGCGGGAAAGACAGACGACTTTTTTCACCAATTGAGAGCATTTAGATTGAGCCAAATCTTGTCTGAAGGCTTCCACACGCTCAAAGTCAACAAGTGGCTCCCCTGGGGGTGTGGCACTGTAGTTTTCAGACATCTCTTCGGGCCCTTTCCTTTTTCTCCCCCCTGCCTTGTCATGGGTCAGTAAGTGTTTCTCAACTTTGATCTCATGAAGTGGCTGTTTTTTCATTGCTTCCTTTTCAGGATCTTGCTGAGCCCTTAAGGAGGGTATTCCCCACTGTTGTCTGATGTCTGTGCAGCTCAGAGAAGCAGGAAGTTTTGCAGCTCCAGAAATTTTAGCCTCCACTAGTTTATAACAAAGAGCTGCAACGTGCCTGCAGTAGCCACGCTTTCCAGCTGCACAAGTTCTGTCTTGTGCAGCTAACATCACACCAGTAGAGAGCCTGAATACAACAATACAAGAATATATGCCACTTCCAGATGATATCCCCTTGGCTTGTGTCATGGCTGGCCGAGTGGATCCCTCTAACAAGAACATGTCACACTCTTTAACAACATTTACTCGTAGAGGTTTTCCCGATGTCTCAAAATTTTTAGTTTTGGAGAAAGCATAGCCTTCAGTTATGTGGCGGTTTTCGTTGACATTTTGAAAAAAATTCTCCACCACAGAATGCGTAGTGTTCGGGATATCTTTGATTGACGCCGTCCAGTTGTTCGGGGGAATGGCGTTTCCTGCAAGAAAGTTTCCAATCAATCGCTCTTCACTGCTCAAGCTCTCTTTCCGGGTTTCCTTGTCAACTTCTCCTTCTGGATCCCTGAGCATCAGCTTGTCCCAGCCCCATTTTACGTAGGTGGAGACTCTTTAGAAATAACGTGACCAATAAACACGTTAAATCACTATTTTTATGTCGACAATCAATCGAAGCTATCGCAACATTTGCAGCACCAAAAAGTTACGCAATTTAAACTTACTTGTTTTTAGATCTTTCAAAGACAATTGGCTCAGGTGCATGGCAGTTCGACATTTCAGCCACCTTTCCGCTTCTGCTCTACTCATATTATCGATATTTTTCACCAGTTTTGCACCAGGAATCTTGCCTTCTTCGAGCGATACGCCGTGGTCGCGTTGACTTTCCGCCATGTTTGTTTACATGACCTTGGGCCAGACATGTCGATCTACCCAGAATTCCGTACGTGGCGCCATCTTTTTTTGTATCGCGAATTGCGTAAAAGAGCACCTACTAGAGCGGATTTGCATGTAGGAAACAGGCAAAAAGGTGTGCAAGGCGCGACATAAGTTTGGGGTCCGCCGTCGGCAGTTTTAGCTAAAACTAAAAAAAAATTCAACAAAAAAATTCAATAAAAAAATTCTAAAAAAATATTTAAAAAAATTAAGTTTAGCCGATGGCGAAATGTTTTTTATGAACATTTGATACTTCTCAACAAAGCGCGCGCTCACAAAGCAATCAAGTGGACCACAAATTACTACAAATTAAACGGTCAGCTTACAGAGCGGCGTGATGACTGCTAAACTGACACACTTGCGCTGCCGAACGGTAGATTTCTTTGATCTACTTATGACAAGAACCTTGTCACTGAAGAAGTCAAGGGTTATGGTGGTTACTTTCCCCTCGGCTTCTCGCAAACAGTCTACTGTTAAATGTACGTCTTTCTGCTTTTCAAAAGCGCTGACAACCATGCATTGATTTGTTTTGCATTGAAATTGAATAACTAAACCATTTTCTGTATGAGGTTAGGAAAACGTAAAGCTTGTGGGATGTGGCTGGAGTGACAAGGATACTTCACAAATTAATGTGATCAAGTAAGCTGAAGCCACTCTAAAGGCACTAAGGCCACAAGGTAGCGGGCATTACCCCTTAAATCTACCAAAGCAAAGATTGAGCCCAAGCATTAGCAGCCATGGACAGCTGTTTTTTTTTTTTTGTTGTTGTTTTTTTTTTTTGTTTACTTTTTTTTTTTTTTGATAAAATTTATTTACACAACGGCCAAAGGGTCGTTGATAAAAAGAGCAAATACAATACAATATGACGACGAACGCAAAAAGATAAGCACTAATTACAAAAGATGAAGTTCGAAATGACAATTGCATAAATTAGTACACCAATTAAAGCAACCGAGGACATCACTAATTAAAGGACACCACTAATACGTGTTAAAAGAAAAATTGCAGAAACCGGACAAGAATATGCCCTGAGAGAGGAAGGAGGATTACAACCTACAAATTAAAGACAATCTCGTTATCTGCATTGACAGAGCAAATAATATTATTAGTGGACCAAAAAACCTAACTCTGTCAAAAGCATCACAGCGGATACGTAATTTGACATCTTTAATAATCATATCAATGATGGCGCGAGAATCTAAAACGTTATTTCGGAAAGTCGCTAGGTTTCGGGTTCGCCAAACAAAAAACAAGATCGAAGCAACTAAATAGTGAAAGATAGGAAGAGTAGGGGAAGACGGAGCATCAGAGAGAGGAAAGAGAACAGAAGAAAAGGATAACAAAAAAGGAGGGCCCCGACGACGAGAAAGAAAGGGAGCAAAATAATTCCAGACTCGGATCACTCTAGGACAGGAAACAAAACAGTGTTCAGAAGTTTCCTTGCGCGAGCTCACTGCACAACAATCAGAACTAATATAACCCCAGGATTTAAGAATGGACCTGACACGAACTGCATTATGCAAGAGAAGCCATAAGAGATCATTCTTGGGATTTTCAATTAACTTAAGGCGCGATTTGCCCCAAACCGAGGTCCACCGCTCTATGGGACGGCCCACAACAGACCTCCACAAGCCGGTACACCTAGGCGCAGCAAGTGGGAAATCAAATAAAAGCAAATAAATTTCCTTACAAGAAAGATCGTCAGATAACGCACCATACTTATCAAATAGCTGCTGGAACATGTTTAGACATCTACGGTAAAAAAGAGAAGGCTCCGATGAAGACGGAACCAGATTCAAAGCAAAAGCAAATCGCGCGTCAAGTCTTGCTAGGCGATTCTCGATAAAATAACGGGCCAGATAATGCCATTTGTGGCCACCAAAATTATCGCGGAGACTACAAAAACAAGACAGACGAAGACTAACACATTTAGAACGAAAGTCAACAACGTTTAAGCCACCAAGTTCGATAGGCGCGCAGCAACGCTGGCGACTGACGCTCTCCGTTTTACCTTTCCACACAAAAGACCATACGAGACGATGAAAACGATCACAAACCCAATTGGCAGGCGCGATAATTCTAGCCACGTGCCAAAACCGGCTAGCGCCAAGTACATTAACAATCATTGCACGGCATGAAAAAGACAGCTCTCTCTGTTTCCATAAATTAAGAACGGTTTCTAGTTTGTCAAGCTTCGATTTCCAGTTATCCGACTCGACAGAGACAAGGCCATTTGAAAAATAGACCCCTAAAATTTTCATTTTCGATACCCAATTTGAACCGAAGGGAGAGGCGCCATTCGTTCTCCACCGCCCAAGCCTCATAGCCTCTGAGTTGGAGGAGTTGAGCTTGGCACCTGAGCCTAGTTCATACTTGTGTACAGCACGCAAAAGATGACAGAGAGAAAGCTCGCTTTTAACAAAATTAGTGGCATCATCGGCGTACTGGGAGATTTTAAATTGAAGACCCCCAGCTCCCCGGAAGCCGGAAGCCCTCGATTTGCTTACATTTCCTGATTTGAGTTGACAAAACCTCTGATACCAAGACATAAAGAAGTGGAGACAGGGGACAACCCTGCCTCACTCCCCTCTCAAGGAAAACGGCGTTAGTGAGATTGCCATTACAGATAATACGTGAAAAGACATCATTATAAAAGAGACGCACCCAGCGACAAAAGGAAGGACCGAAACCAAATTTAGAAAGAGTGCGCATAAGAAAACCATGGTCAACGCGATCAAAAGCGTTTTCTTGGTCTAGCGTAACAAGATTGCCAGTTTTATCAGCTTTGTCAATCATATCGAGTGTATCACGGATTAACTGTAAGTTAATAAATCGATCTTCCCACTACGCCGCAGGTTTGATCGTAATGAACAATAGAACTCATCACCGGTTTTAAACGCTCTGTGATTACCTTGGATGCCAGTTTATAATGTGTGTTTAGGAGAGATATTGGACGCCAATTTTTCGGCAATCGCCTATCATCCTTTTTGTACAGCAAGCGCAAGAGGCCTTCATGCTGGGTGTCAGTTAGGACCCCCAAACGATAATTTTCGTTAAGAACTAAAACGAGAATGTCGTCCAAATTATCCCAGAAAGACAGATAAAATTCAGGCGGAAGACCATCAGACCCAGGCGATTTACCAGTCTGAAGGCCTTTCAGGGCAGAAAAAAGCTCATCTTTCGTTATTTCACCCTCACAGCTTTCGCGTTCAAGGTCCGTTAATGAAAATTCAAGGTCGTCTATTATTTCAGCTTGAATCTGTACGTCAAGGTCATCTTCGGTGACGAGATTTTTGTAAAAGTCGACAAGAATAGACTCAACATCAGACTGTGACGTTTTCTCCACACCATTTTAATCGAGGAGACAATCAAACGAATTCTTCTCAGCTCGCTTTTGCTCGAGTCGAAAGAAATACCGAGTTGGTTACTCACCTTCCTCGATCCATTTGGCACGTGAGCGAATTTTCGCGCCCTCCGCCTCCCGTAATAGGAGTGACGAAAGGGCACTTTCGATGTCTCTTATTTCCGAAGACATAGAATGGTCACCTAGTGAAAAGGCATGCTTGGCCCAGATTAAACGTTTAGTCAAGCGCTTACGCTCGAGATTGGCAATTTTACGCTTACGATAAGAATAGCCAATGCATGCGTTGCGGGTAACAAGTTTTAAACTTTCCCACCATTTCCCCAGAGAACAGAAATCGGCAATACGACCCTTGTGACTAATATATATATTTAGCCAAGCCTTAAAGCGGAGCTCCAAAAGCATTCTTTTTCTACTGGCATTTACATATAGTCTGCTTGTCATATCACCCATCTGACCTCACTCAAGCTACAGACCCAATGCTGTAGAAAATAGTATGGAAAGGTGATCTGAGCCAGTGGCACAGTGGATTTGGACCCCACGTGGATTTGCACCCTCCAGTCCAGATCTGCTTGTGGATCAGATTTGGACCCCCTAGTCCAGAACTGCTAGCAGATATGAATCCCCTTTTACGAATTTGGACCCCCACCCCTCCTAAAAACAAGCGTTCTATTGAGTAAGGTAACAAAAATTCCTTTCCAAACTGAGTTTGGAGATGTTAAAAAAGCAAAATAAAAATATTGAGGTAGGTTTTTTTAAAAATAATCTTCAATACCTTGTGTAAAAAAGAACCTGCAAAGCTAGTTTTCATCTATAAATTTTTAAAACAAAACATTTCTTAACATCTTAGAGCAATACCTAAGGACAGGTCTGTTTCCCCGTTCAACTGTAGGCAACTTAGTTACATACTTAGCTACTTAGGTATGGTTTAGAGCCACTAGAAATTGGTGGAGAAGCCTGGTGATTGCTCCTTGGAATCAGTATCACATCAGATATATAGTGATTCAGATCATCACTTCATAATGAATGCAATTTCAATTATCCACAGCCTCCCATGAGACAGTCAGAAATCGGAAATTGTGTATCCTCTGGATATATGTATGCCTCACAAAAATTATGAAAGAAGATACATGGAAATCAATAAAAATATTTAGATGCCATGAATTAAGACCAAGATATTTATTTTGATCAATTACTTCTTGACCTTACTATCACAAAAAAAACTGCTTGCTAACATTAAGCTCATCACTCAATGCACCTACAGTGTTTTCAAAAAGAAATCCAGCTGCTCTTCTGGCCAGTTAAGTGCAAGACCAAACAACTTGATAACAATATATTGGGCATTTGGTTGATACCACTATCAAGGTGATTCATCAAAGCAAAAGTGCTGGAAATCCGTTAGCCATCTTAACTTGATCTTAACATACTTCATCAAACATCAGAGATTCCATTAAACATTAATGCCAAATGTCATCCAAACATCCCACAATATTGGTGTGACCAGCTACTAATAAAATTAATTGAAAGACTGTATGCAGGAGGAGGAAGTCCAAAGGATGTGTACATTGATGAGAAAGACCTTACTTTAAGTTTAATTTTAAGTTTTAAGTTTAATAATACTTTGTTATGTGAATACAACTAAGTTGATACAAAACAAAAAAGTGCATGACTGGAGAATAATTGGGAGAAACTAAATTCCCATACAAAGACTATTATCTAATATTACACATTCTAAAAACTAAGAGGTGAAATTTAAACGTGGCCCAAAGCTAACCTAATCAAATTAAATCAAATACTTGTCTCTTACAAGTCACCCCTGATTTGAGATTGAGACCAAAAATCATGAAGTAATCCAAAGCAAACCTAATTAAATTACATACTTGTCACTCACAAGCTACATCTGATTTAAAATTGACACTAATAATGTAATAGATAAGACTTAAAACTGCTTAAAGAAGGTGCATGCATGATGTTCCATGGAACACCATTCCAGTCTGTTATGTAGCGATTAAAAAAGAAAAGCTGAAGGCCCTATATATATTTACCCATGCCAAGCCTAGAATCGGAGCTGCACACTCTCACCGAGCAACTTCGCAAGAGTTTATTTGGGCCAGTTTAATTTGTGTCCAAAACAATTGAGCAGCAGCAGGGAAAACGAAGAGTTTTCGATAGTAAACGTTTGCAAAAAAGAAAATAAAAAGACGGACATTCTTGAGTCTAACTACTTTGATATGAAAGCGTAAAGGGATTCAAAGCGGATAAAAACAAAACAAAAACACTGCAAGCGAACAATGTACGATGCCGGCGAGTGTTTGCTCGAAGAAGGAGAAGGTGGAGAAATTAAACAAGACTAGCTAGTAATTAAAATAGCTTGTACTGATAAAGCTAGGAAAATCGGTATTTATTTTGACATAAATGCCCCTAGAAAAAAATAAAGGGTACAAACTCTTCGTTTACAGCAGTCAACAGGAATTGACCGCGGTTCAGAAACAATATAACAACAAACATAAGACTTATTACAAGAAACCAAAGCACAATATGAATAATATTTCTTCGAAGATTCTTGGAGAAGGTGCAGAAATTGGACAGGTAACAAAACTATCTTGTATTAAGCTAGAAAATTTCCTTAGCAGATTTGACATAAATGTCCGTAGAAAAGACAAAAAAGAGGTCCGTACCTGATCGTTTAGAGCAGTCAACAGGAATCACTGAGACAGCAATCACTCGGAATGCGACAGAGCTGAATAATAGAGCCATTTCCCACAAAATCTTTCCTTGGCTTACACAAAACACTTAAGTGCTTTGATGGTTTTACTGTTACTTCCCATGTCTTCCGAAAAACCTTCTTCAATTAAAGACTTGACGAAGTGAAGCGCGCTGGGTTTTGACTGTTTTGACAGCATTTTGACAACTTAATGTCAGATTTTGAGAAGTGCACATGCACATGCATTTGATCGGATTTTTAATTTTTACTCGAGCTCGAGTCTCCCCCTTTAATGCTTAATTTTACGAGGACTCATTGCGATTACGTGTTGATAAGATAAGGGCAAAAGTTTCTTAACGCTACTGTGAGGAACCAAGGTCGAAAAACAGTCAGCCAAGCCGAGTAAAAACACTCGTTCGCTTGCAAAGAAAACAACGTAACAAAACAAACAAACAATTCAACTACTTCTTTGCGTCCATAACGAGTACAGATGATTGTTATTTATATCCATTCGAGAGAAAAATACAAGTTTCATTCCTGAACAAAAGTAACAACGATTAAACCAAATGTTAAGCTTCTATTTATTTAATTTACCTCACTGTCCTGTGTTGTAGAGGTTTCTACCACTTGAAAATGCGTAAGCTTCAGTAAAGTAAAAACAAGCATCCGCAAAAATAGCAAACGGTTTGTCCAAAGAAAGAGCTTCTTCCACAGAGTTTGAGCTACTCATTCCTCCCATTAATACCGGTGAACTGTTAAGTGACTTTTCTTGGTGAGATGCAAGATGCCGCGGTGAAATGAAAGCCCTTGAAGCGTTGAATTATACTGTTTTCAACCGCACAATCTTTGAAGCTTTTCCTGAGAAAAATCTTCCGTCCTTCCTTTCATCACTTGAAAATTCACCTTCCGGAGTATCTTTTGACAAGTTCTTGATCTTTATGCTTTTTACGCGAAAAACAAACTTCGATCGAAGAAGATGAAGTTGTTTTGCTCAAAATAAAGAAACCAACTGAATGTGAAATTACCAGCCGCAGAAAGCGCGCGAAAAATTTTAACGGCCTCGATTTGGTTTGGGTGTCCCACACTTGGCTTGAGCCTGCGATCCAATCGAAAGCAAGTACCTGGTCAGCGGTCAACTTCAAAAAACAGCTGACCTCGATGAGGTCTTAACTTGAGCCCGCGATATGGTCACGTCACACTGGTCAGCAGATACCTTGTTTTGACAGGTGTCAATTGGCTATAAGATGGATGTCCAGTATCAAAGATGTACGCTGTAAAGTAGCTGGTCAGCTGGGCCAGGTGGAGTATGGCCGTCATGTTGCATTATTATGATTATTATTAGGATATTATTAATTATTGGGCGACTCCGTCGTCGTCGTCGTGCGTACGCGCCCACGAGCAATACCGCTAGCCATTTTTACCATGAGAAAAGCAGTTGACGGGTTTCTATAGGTATGGTGCTCCGCTTGACGGCCCTTCGGGCCGTCGGAGCTCCGCTATTAATGAGCGCTGACAATTCACGCTTAAAGTCTACATCAGACAAAAGGGCAGTGTTAAATTTCCAAATACTGTTTCGAGGACCAGGGCGATTATCAACAGGCAGATTTAAAACAACAAAATCATGGTCCGAAAAAGGACACGGTAAAACTTTGTTTAAGCAAATCTATTTCACTAAACTTTGAGAAACCAAAAAACGATCAAGGCGCGATGCCTGAGAACCGTTAGCCCAAGTAAAAGAAATTCCACGAGGATTTTGTTTACGCCAAATGTCAACAAGTAAGCAATCAGACATGAAATTACGAAGAACATGTTTATCAGGCAGGCGATTTTCAGAGCAATGTAAGCGATCAAGAACATTATCAATACAATTAAAATCGCCAGCGATCAAACGAACAGGAGAAAGAAAATAGGAATGTAATCGTTCGAAGAAGGCCTGCGCTCAGAAACGGTATTTGGAGCGTAAATGTTTACAATATTAAATTTGTGTGACCCCAAAAGCACCAATGCACTAATAACTCTGCCATCAGCATAAAAAACATATCGAGAAATCTTGCCCTGGAATCTAGGAGAGACAAGAAAGCCAACAGCGGCCGACCGGCCACTTCCAAAAGACCAGAGACAATCACCAGACCATTTCCGCGCAATGAGTCTCCTGTAATAAGACAATATCAAAATCAGCCTGAGACAATTCGTGTAAGGCTAGATCACATCTAGCGGGGGTAATTAATCCCCGAGCATTTAAGGTGGCAACTTTTAGCATTGGCGCTAATGGCGACCCCTCCTCCTCCTTCGTACCCTTACCCACTCAGACGCATCATCAGAGTCAGATCCAGAGTTATTGCTGTGATCTCGCTCACGGGTTCTTGATCTATGACGGTCATCATCCCGATCGTAATCCCGCTCGCGACGGCGATCGCGGTCCCGATCGCGGTTCCGCGTCGAAGCACGGTCGTACTCGTGGTCCCGGTGTCCATCGTGTTCACGAACATACCCACGGGACTCGCGTGGACAATCGCGAACCCGCTCACTGTCCAACGATGCATCAGCATTTTTTTGAGAGTTTCTTTTACGATCTTCCTTCTGATCATCCTTCCTCTTTTCTTCTTCCTTCCTCCTGTCATCTTGCTTCCTTTCCACTCTCTTCCTCTCCCTCTCACTCTTCTCGGGTGCTACCGTCGCACTATTCATCTTAGGGGAATTTCGCTGAGCCTTTTCACCACTGGAATTCAATTGAGTAGATGCCCCGCCCAACGCGGCCCCCGCAGCGCGAATAGCCTCGACTTGTTCCGGCGAACGCGAGGCCATACTCGCGTACGAGGGCGACGCGGCCGGTTGGGAAATTACGGTCGGCGGGGAAGTTACGGTCTTCGCAACATCAGCATATGATGAATTGGAAGGCTGAACGTCAATGTTTGCGCTGTACAACAAGAATGGACAATCCAGGGCGGGATGTTCATTCGAACGGCAAATACAACACCGAGTAGACTCCTCGCAATCTTCCATGCGGTGTCCAGGTTTCTCACAATTGAAACAACGAACAGAGGAACAACTCGCGGCCAAATGATAAGAGTCTCCGCAACGACGGCAGGACTTCGGTTGACCTGGATACCAGATACGAATGAACTCGCCTGCAATAAGAACAGTGGACGGGATGTCCATCTGAAGGCGCATTCGAGCAGTACGAATTCCATTAAAAATAGAAGACGCAACTCTATCTCGACGAAAAGAAAAAACCTTTCCGTACGCCGAAAGCCGCCCAATTAAAATCGTATCCGGCAATTCGGTCGTAGCTTCGAAAACTTTAACAAGCACCACTTTCCTTTCACAATCCCCAAAAGAAAATTTGGCAACCATTGATCCAAACTTCTTGAAGGCCGAGGGCAACATTTTTAGCGTCACTAGATTCAAAGGACACAATCCACGTGTTGTTTGAAGCGCGGCGTTGTATTGAATTAATCGTCTCAATGTCCAGGCCCGCTTTGTCAAGCCCTTCTAGAATGTCTTGGTCAGAGCAGAGGGTGTCTATTGTAAAGTACACAGATAACTCCTTCTTCAGACGAACACCATTTTTTCCAAACGACCACGTGTTGCCGGGGACTTAAGTAAAACGAGCCCCGCTCGCATACAACTCCTGCAAAACACTCGGTGCAGGAACGAAACCTTCTCGTTCCTCAGCCTCTGGGGACTTGGACCCCTGGGAAGTATTGTTTTCCTCGGAAAATAAGACTGGCGTTTCGGCGACAACATCACCATCGGCATTCTCATCCGCTTTCGCATTCTCATCCGGTTGATTTTGGTCACCTTGTGAAGATATTTGTCTTTTTGTCATGCTGACAACTTGGCAGGTGAAGATGCTGCTATGTGGGCCAATCAGCAGTTATCCCAACTTGTTAGGCCTCATCAGCATGGCATAGCTAATGTTCAGGCTCAAGTACCCACATATCAATAAAACAAGCAATGAAAACGTAAAGCTTGTGGGATGTGGCTGGAGTGACAAGGATACTTCACAAATTAATGTGATCAAGTAAGCTGAAGCCACTCTAAAGGCAATGCTAATGCTTGGGCTCAATCTTTGCTTTGGTAGATTTATGGGGTAATGCCCGCTACCTTGTGACCTTAGTGCCTTTAAGACTCTCCAGTAACTCAGTGGTTAGAGCGTCCGTCTAGATCTCGGAGGGTCGTGAGTTCAAATCCCATCTGGAACTCGGATTTTTTTCGAGTTTCCATTTGGGGGTTCATGCATTTCTATCATGTTGAAACAAAATTCATGTCAGAAAATGGGAAAATACATGGGAATAATCGGTGATTTATGTCGTGAATTCTAATTTATACATGAAAAAATGAATGAATGAATGAATGACTGAAAATATGAATGAAGAGCAAAAAAAAAAAAAAAAAAAGAAAAAGAAAAAGAAAAAAAAAGCCGTCACTACCTACCATTGCTCTTAGTGCCAGATTATGCCCAGGCACAAAGAGTTTAATTTGGTTTTTGTAATCATCTTTTGTCGTTGAATTTTTTACCGTCTTTCTGCCAAAAGGAAGTCTATGCATTGTGAAAATTTACACTGTTGCTGCTATTTTGATTACTTTAGACTAGAATAGTTATCATAGGTAATATGTTAGGATGAAAAAAAATATAGACATTGTTCTTCTCAGTAGATGCGTGGCACTTACATCAATACAAAACTTCAAAAAATATATATTAAATTGAGAAGAAAGTGTCAAAATGACATCTTGCGAAAAAAAACACAAACGTTTCAGGCATAGCCCTTCTTCAGTGTGAAAACCGTTAAATGTTTGCGCAACTGTAAAATTGAAAGAAACGTTGCTAAGAGCTAAGCGCGCGGAATAATTTAGGCTCTCTGGTTGCATAGTGCCGAGTCCCATTTCTAATTGTTTCCGTCCGGCATTGACTCCAGCACATTTCCGCAAACCTCTAACAACGATGTCAGATAGACTGCAGCCGGGATTCGCAACTATTCGGCGAACATCTGCGAAACGTCCAAAAGAACATTAGTGGTTTCCCGGTCGCAGAGCACTTTAACTCTCCCCGCCAAGGTCTATCTGACATCGTTGTAAAAGGTTTGTGGAAATGTGCTGGAGTCAATGCCAGACGGAAACAATTAGAAATGGAACTCATTTTTAGGCTCGGCACTATGCAACCAGAGGGCCTAAATATGTTTTTCATTTCTTATAAATGGCGCGCGCGTGTCTATTTTCCGCGCGCTTAGCACTTAGTAACGTTTCTTTCAATTTTACAGTCGTGCAAACATTTAACGGTTTTCACACTGAAGAAAGGCTATGCTCGAAACCTTTGTGTTTTTTCACAAAATGTCATTTTGACACTTTTTTCTCAATTTAATATATTTTTTGAAGTTTTGTTTCATGGGTAATAGCTTGTGAAACATATAAAATTGTAAAGCAAAAGGTTATTTTTTTAACGAGGGCTGACGAAAAAACAAACGCACGAGCTAGTGTGACGTAAATGTTGCCATGACGCGTGCCAACTTGCGTTTCCAAGGCTTCTCGCTCGATTCAAGGTATAAACAAATAATCATTCAATAGTATCTTTTCAGTCTTTTTTTTTTCTGGTTCCTAGAAACAGCACAACTGAGAAATAAATGTTGAAATCGTTTATGACACCTAAGCTCTCCTCAAGTTCAAAACAATCTTGATACTGTGGCTCTTCTAACGTCTTTTTTCCAAGTCTTTGAGTTCTTCGATTCTATTTTGATAAAAAAAGTTGAAAATGTGTTTATGTTCGGAATTTGCATTTATGGCCGCAGTTTGATCCTCTAGGGATTTTACGTCACTTCTCGGTATTTAAGCCTTGGCGCCTCTCGCGTTAGTCACTCGACACAGCCAGTTTTACCGCTCGCACCTTGCCGAGCTTAATTTTGTAGTATGGGAAACGAGCCAGTTACAAAGCAAGATCTTGCTAGTTTCAAAGATTTCGTTGTTAGTCAGCTGGCCCTTCACAAATCAGTTATTTCGTCCGAGGTACAGAAATCGCAAGAGGTTGCCTCAGCTGCCCTTTCTACTTCTAATTCTTTGAAGGAACAGTCGGAGATCAAGTTTAATCACACCGGCAACGAACGTAATTTCAAATTTAACGGTCAAGTGTTAGCCAAGCTTGTTTCACTTAAGGATCGTTTGGCCGATCTACCTCCTGAGTCTGAGGCGTTTTCAATTCTTGACGAAACCGTAGAAGTATTACAGGAACGTAACCGCAAGATACGGATCGCGGATTCGTCCGAGGCCGGTTGGTTGACCGTTAAACACTACTAATCTAATACCGTCTCGTTGAGCGAGGACGACGACAAGAGAATTCGCGCTGCAGAGAGGCAGGCTCTGAGGGATCAAGCTCGTCAAAGAAAGAAGCGTAATGTTGAGGAATTTGCGGTCCGAAATCGTCAAGCTCAACCTTTCTTCTCCCCTTACTCAAGGCAGTTCAACGGGAGCCAGCTTTCTTGGCAATCTTCACAGCCCTTCGCTTCCTCTTCGACAAACTAACACAGTTTCACCACTAACCGTGAATTCATCCGAGGGCCTTGTGATACTGCGGTTCTTCAGGCCACTGGTGGAAGGAGTGCCCGGTGCGCCTCTCAAGGTTTCACGTCGGCTGTTCATCTAACCAGCTGCCAGCTAGTTCCACAGGCGCCGTTAACCGTCCCTGAAAATTCTTTTGTGGCGTCTTTACAGCAGGAGGCTTCCGGCGCTCTAGGCGTTCACTATTCAGCTTCGCATTCTGGCTCGAAGGCGGGTGATGTCAACGCCCGTGTGGAGGAGGAGTTTTCTGACTTACTCTCACAAGATAAGTACTGTTTCGACTCTGAATACGAACAATGTTTGTCCTTTCGTGGTTTTGAGTATAAGCAGGGGTCAGCGCCCATAGCTTATAAGGATAGGCTCAGGAGCAAGGTTTTTGATTTTTGGGTTAGTATCGGTTCCTCCCCTTGGGTTCTTTATATCATCCGTTTCGGTTATCGCATTCCTTTTATTTCATGGCCTCCTAGAGCTTTTTTCTGTAAAAATAGGTCTGCCTTAGATCACGCCAGTTTCACCAGAATCACCAGCTTGCTGCTCCATCAGTATAATTTCTCTCTCGAATTTTTCTATAAAAACTGTAACAGTCTTTGCGCGCTGTGACCGCCTCCTCTGTCAATTCTTTTGCTCTGCCAGTCTCCCATTGTGACGTGCGGCTAAGCGTCCTTTAGAATCATTTGCGCGCGGTGATGCCGTTTTTCTTTTTTGTTACAAAAATATTCTTTTTTTTCTTTTTATGATTTCGAGGCGAAAAATCTGTTAAATGAACGTATGACTGATGTTCAACCATCCACTGTTTTCACTTTTGAAGTTATTCCTTTTCTCTGTCTTTTCTCTTGATATTTTCAGAGCTTTTCCTGCCCTGAGCTGGGGTCTTCCCGCCTCAATTTTATATTTCTCGTTTTTCTGTTTCGCCAAATTGCAACAGCCGTTTGTTAAATGGTGTGACCGACAATTCAGTCAATTCCTTTTCTATGACTTTTCTCCTTATTTATATGTAACAAAGCTGAGTGTCATTTTGAAGCATATGCATACGTGCGCTGTTTGTTTTTGTTTTTTTGCCGAGCGATTGGTCTAAATTGCCATTGTTTCAGTGAAAATTTCAATCAGCTGCTCCTCAATTTCAAGGAACACCTTCACAGGTATTTCTCTTTTCCCGTTTTCTTTTACGGCGTTTCGAGGCAAAGTGTGACAAAATATTTCTTCGATAAATAAGAATTGAGTTCAAATTCACATGATTTATGTACTCGGTTTTAATCGAAGGAACAAAAATAAAAAATAAATAAAAAATAAATAAAAAAAAAGCAATTTCACGATAGTGGTTTATTGACAACATTCCGGTAGATGAAAAAGTTTGCCCGGACTTCCCGCAGGGAAAATGATTTTAATAATACCGGGAGCAGGTAACGGGTAACGGGTAACAGGTAAGAGGAACGGAAAACGGGAACGCGGAAGGGTGAACGGGGAAGGGTGAACAGGGAACGGGGAACGAGGAACGAGGAACGAGGAACGAGGATCGCGGAACAGGGCACCAGAAACCGAGAAAAGGGAACTGGAGTCTGGGAACCAGTATACAGCGGTGATCCGCAAAAGATTCAAAACCTCGGAAGAAGGAAAAGAAAATGGTTTTGAGCACAAAAATTGTCTGCGCATGTGCGAAGGTCGCGGAGGTCCTGGGCTCTATCGTAGTATAGTTTGTAAGCTGTACGGAAAGGTGAACATTTTGCCGATTTTCTACGCCGTTTCCGTATATATAAGGCCGACATTATTACCATAGGTAGATTTTTTCATGGGTTATTTAATTCCCGCTCCTACCTTTGTAATTTTTTCCTACTTTTTACTAGAGCCATCCGAAGCTCGTACGTGGCGTGATTAAAGTAGACCCGGGACGCAAAGTATTGCACAGTTGAATGCCATCGTACAGATTTTGACCATATTTAAGAAATCTTTGGCTGATTTCAACAATGCAGGGCTATGTCAGCCTTCTTGTATCAACGTGATTTTCTACCTTTTCAATTTTCGTTCCCTTTCAAGTTGTCAGCCCAGAAAGTTTTCTTTATGGGAAACGCAGGAGTATTGGACATATGGCTACAGCTGCCACGCGTCGAGAGCAACACACCCAGTTTAACGCGGGTAATGCACGTTTATACTACAGGTAGCTCTTGTTATTATTTTTTTTTAATGTAATGATTGTTTCTGCCTTTGCAATTTTTCCTCTCCTATTACAGTTATAACCATCTTAGCAGTCTTGTTGTCCAGCTCAAATGTATCACTGTATTCAATAAAAGTGGCGATTTTAAGAACTCTTAAAAGTGGCGATTTTAATGACTCTTAAAAGTGGCAATTTTAAGGAGTCTTAAAAGTGGCGATTTTAAAGAGTCTTAAAGAAAGCAATTTTAAGTTGTCTCTAAGGCTGCAATTTTAAGGAGTGGAGTGTTGAAAGTGGGGATTTTACGGAAAGTGGCGATTTTAAAGAGTCTTAAAAGTTTACTAAATTTACGTTATTTACTTTTAAACTTAAATTTCCCAATTTTGTTACCCTGATCTGAGTTACATAAGGTGTTTCAGGTTATTTTTTTAGTCTTTTTTTAAAGGGGACTCAGCCCAGATGCTGGTAATGATCCGAGAGTGGTACCCAATCGACAAAATACTTTTGTTGTAAAGGATGAGGGGGTGGGAGTGCGGGTGGCGTGGGGGGCAGGGACGGGGATAAATTTTAATCCAGGAACAGTTGCTTTCTCTTCTTTTAACAGTCAATATAATTTGCATGAACCAAAAAAAATAAACAGGGAGAGACACCTAGTAAGTACTAAAATAATATAAACAAGGTAATCACGAATATCTAGAGCCCTGTTTTGAAAAATCCAGGTATATTTCAGTTCTTTTGTTTACGACATTTTTAAGGTACGCACGTGCGTCTGTGCGCACAGGTAGCCACGCCCTTACATTTATGCAGGTGTAACAGTACTGATTAAATGTTATTAAGGAAACGGCAAATTGAAACTTCCTTTTTAATTTTGTCATCAGTAGGATATATATATATATATATATATATATATATATATATGTATATATATATATATATATATATATATATGTATGTATGTATGTATGTATGTATGTATGTATATATATATATATATGTAAATACCGCGTTTGCATGGTTCCATAAGTATATCATTAGTAGGATTCTTATAGGCTAATCCAACATATTTATTTTGCGTCGTCTTTTATGATCCTCCTAATTAATAACTGCAAAATAGCTGTGTTATAAATGCTTTGGGCATCACATAATCGTGCAATTGCATTAGGTTACCTCGCTTTCTCTTTCTCTAAAGGAAAATGGCGATGACAAACTTTATTGCAGATGGGAACCGAAAATCAATTGAAGACGCTAGTTGTTCAACAGAATTGGTCAAAGGAAGATACAACGAGCTGATTGCGCTCGTAGCATTAAACATTTTTCTGTCCATATCCGCATTTCTGGGGAATGCTCTCATCCTAGCTGCCCTTCACAAGGAGTCTTCTCTTCATCCGCCGTCCAAACTCTTGTTTCGTAACCTGGCGGTAACTGATCTTGCTGTCGGTATTATTGTAGGACCTGTTTTCGCAACGTATTTTATATTTGTGTTGAATGAGCAGTGGAATATTTGTCGTGTTTTGTTTGCGAGTCTCAATATCACAGCCTATATTTTGTGTGGAGTGTCGCTATTTACAGTGACCGCAATAAGCGTGGACAGACTTATCGCTCTGTTGTTACGGCTCAGATACAGACAAGTTGTAACTTTAAATCGAATCTACGTAGCCCTCATTGCTTTTTGGCTTGTGTGCATTATCTCTTCGACAATGTACTTGTGGACTCCTTATGACATACTCTTGTGGTTTGGTTACAGCGTTATATCACTATGCTTAGTCATCTCAGTCTTCTCTTACGCCAAGATATTCTTCACCCTTCGTCATAACCAAGTTCAAGCACAGGGACAGCAAAACCGAAACGTTCTACCGAACAGAGCGCGATACAAAAAGACAGTGAACAGTGCACTGTGGGTGCAGTTAGCGTTGGTTGCGTGTTATCTCCCATATTCTACGACAGAGGTTGTTCTTCTCCAAAGAGGACAATCGCTATCCGTTCTCGTTTCCAGGTTTTTTACATCGACTTTAATTTTACTAAATTCGTCATTAAACCCAATCCTGTACTGTTGGAAGATCAGAGAAGTGAGGCAAGCGGTGAAAGATATCGTCAAAGGACTGTTTTGTTCATCAAGTTAATACTTACGTTATGTACGGCCTTCGTTACATCCATTTAATTCTTATATCACTAAGGAAAATAAATAGAAAAACTCGGGGTGAAATAGGTAAATAAGATTTTCAAAACTGTGCTTTTGTTTATGTTACGAGGCACTGATAAGACAACTGTAGTCATTGCAATAAACAGCGAAATAGCGAATAGACTTGTGTGAAAATATTTTGTAACCTCAAAGAGTGGAAGGGAGAAACTGGTTAGCTCGAATTTTAGTTATCAGTCACATATTTCAAGTGGTAAAATGTGTATTGAAATGCGGTGCCACACAACAACGACTTATTTAATAAATAAAAGTTTCCTTCCTTTGAACAATTTATCAGCTTACGATCTCAGGGAAAACTTGGAATCATCCCACAGTCATTACAAGCTGCGTGCAAGGCGCAAATAAGATAACATACACAAAATGTTTGGTGAGAGATGTTACATGCGCTGGACAATTTTATTCAAAATGATAGACTGAATTTCTAAAGTTAAAAAAATCCCTGAGGCGGAAACTTGCTGTTTGATGATGATTCGGTTTCAGTTGGACTGAACCAACCTGAATGCTCCGTCATCTTTTCCACTTCTCCATTTCATTATTGGTTCAGAAAAGAAACTCGGCATGCAGCTAATTAAACTCGAAGGTGCAAAATTCTCGACGGAAAAGAGATAAGGGCCTTAGAGTGAATTCCCCAGGCCCTTCCCTAAAAATCGTCCTTGAAACCAAACTAATGAAGAGTACCGAGCGACAGAATTGGAATGACCTACCAATCGTTTCGCTAAAGCAGCTGTTTGGGAAGATTTTATTTAAGTAGGACATTGGGATATGAAATAACTCTCGCCTCATACAGTGGACCAGCACAAAGTGTATTTTTTTCTTTCTTGTAGCGTTTCTAAAAAGATATCCGCTGAAACGTAAATTAAAACTTCGTTTTGGTTATTAAGAGTAACTGGGCTGAGCCAACATTTGTGTTTTTTCATCTTTCGACCGCTTGCCCGCTTAATTAATTTTAAGATGCATAGCAGCTGCAGATGAACATTTTTATGGCCTTTAGAACGTAGATATTTCATCAAATGGCAGGTTTTCAAATTGATAAATCTACAAAACACATTCGGATTTAGTTTTCAGTAATTCTTCTTAGTATCTTTAATGCTAAGGCCGGTTGCTTCATAAAAATTGTAAATTATAATGAAACTTGACTCAAACTTTTCAAGGACGTCCAAGTTTTATTTTAGCCAATAAGCGTTTAGTTTTACAACTGATGATTTTAATTTAGCGCCCACCTTCCAATCATTATTTATGTAAATATTAAGTCAAACAGAAGTTAAACGTCTCGTATTTACTTGTTGCATGTCCGCTGTGCTTGCATAAACCGGTAAGAAACTCTGATGTTCTCGCTTGGTTCTCGTTAACTCGATATTCTGCTGAGTTCCATAATGAAAATAAAACGTTCGCATATAGAAATCTACCGTTGAGATAAAGCAATTGATAATAGAATTCCGAGAATCGAGATAAATAGTTTCCCTCTTCCACTTTCAAGTGATAAACAAACGTTCAAGTTACTCGGGCCTATGTAACGGCGGACCGGTTATTTAGTATTCTTGCAGAGGCTATTGATATACGTACTCCTGTACTAAATTTCGGAGAACAATATGGTCTTAAGTAGTGTTATGACAATAGCAAATCAACACCACAAAGCAACGAATTTTAAGAAGTTTCCGTTTTGGCTTTTTCGAAGGAGATCAGTCCGGCGTTTCAGTACCATAGAAAGAAAAAGATGGCTTTGTTTTTAATATCGGACTACAAGATTGAATTTAATGAAAGATTAATAAAATAAGCTCATTTCGCTAGTATTTTTTTCGTGCTGAGATCTTGTTCAAATTCGTTAAGACGCCCATGCATCAAATGAAACAAAACCTGACGCCAACAAAAAAATAAGCAGTATGTCTAAAAACTAGAATACCGAAAGGGATGGAAATGTAACTGTCAAATAATAAAATAGAAAATTTAACAGACAAAATTAAAAAAAATTAAAGATGGAAAAACCTTCAAAACTGTTTCCTCGGGAAGCAATAAGAGTAAGCAGGTGCTTACACAAAAGTAGGTATATATTCTCATTCATGTTTTTCTGGATCGTTAAAATTGATACACTAAGGAACTCAGCGTTTTTTGCTTATTTTCAACGGTTTCTTTTCTGTCGTTTATTGTGTTATAGGATGTCTTTACTCTTTACACTAAACGTTTACATAGACGTCCAAACAAGTCTTGCTTTTGAATAAATATTTTGCGTCGGCGCCGGGTTGCTGTCATTGTAAATTAACGAGATGAAAATTGCCTCAATATTCAGTCCAAAGAGGAAAAAAAACAGAACTGATTGCTGAATGATTATTTATGAATGGCAAAATGGAGCAATTCATACAGATAGTTCATTCTTTTTATTTTCGCCTCATCACTCCATGTTAGGCTAAAATAAAGGTTTTTGTTTTCATGTCTCGACTGGCAGACAAACAGCAGAAAAAAAGTTGGTTGTCTTGTTGTTAGTTGTCTTTCCCACACAACTTATTTTGCAAAACATTTAAGAAAAAACGTTAGCGATATTAAAAACGATCATCCGCCTGCTCCAAGTTTTTTTGCGCTATTTTTCCTATATACATAATCAATTCTGCCTTCTACTTTGAACTTGATAAGGATGACATGGAATGATCGAGACGTTGATCGTTTTCAACATCGCCAGTGTTCCTTCTTAAATGCTGTTTAGAAATAATGTGATTCACAAATGTCTATTAACTTGGGGTGTATTATAGTTACTTGTTCACGGGCGTTCGGCAAGTGAAAACAAAGTGAAAGGTAAAGTAGAAAATAATAGAGGTTAGATGACGGCTGTCGGCAGAAGTAGTCATGTCATGTTTGAAGACCAACCAGCTGTAGAACGTCTTTAAAAGAGGAAGGGAAAACGAAGTTGCTTGTCATGGTAGATTGGATACTCCGCGATACTAAACGCTAAAACAACTAACAAGATATATTTATTACTGAAAGTGCAGATATTTTTCGCTTCCTTAGACCGAAGGAGCCTGTAACCTGTAGCCCTAATGGTTTTTCTGTGGACACCGTCGCCATATTCTCCTCTTTCATTTGTCATTCAATATCTTTTGTATTCTAATATATACATTAATATAGCATCGTTATGAAACGAAAATAGAAATTTGAAACTGGTCCGCCTGTATTTAAACACTGAAAGGATAGGAGGTCTTTTTTGTTTTTCTATTGCTATTTTAGGGAACACAAAAGCATAGGTAAATTATAATAAGCCGATTACTTCATAGAATACACTTGATACAGAATAGAATAGAATAGAATAGAATAGAACTGAATAGAAAAGCTTTATTTTAACACGATAAGTCTAAGCTAAAAGCTTATGGGGTCGTGTATAAAATAAAAGAAAGACCTAATAACAATGTAATAGTGTGAATGATATATGAAATGAATCATATATGAACTGCGGAAATGAAATCAAATGAGAAATGATCCTCGCAGTTGTGAACGCAATTCATGCAATTGCAAAAAGAAGCCTGAAAAAAATTCAGGACTTCAACGGGGTTTGAACCCGTGACCTCGCGATTACCGGTGCGATGCTCTAACCAACTGAGCTATGAACAATTGACCTGCTCCCAACGTCAGTGGCTTCGATGCCGTGTGACTCGGAGGGCGTGTGACTCGGCTTATCGATGCAACTATCAACAGCTTTCAGCGCCCTCCAGAACCGAGTCACACGCCATCGGACAGCCCCCTACGGATCACTATCCCTTTCAAAGATCAAAAATCTGCCGACGTGGTTCGCAGTCGACTTCGTGACCTCGGAAGAAAAATCAACCATGATCTACAACCAATTTTTATCAGTAGAAAGATCATTAACGAGCTAAGAGTTACGGAATTAAAGCCACCCTTAGTGAATCAGCAGTGCGTAGTCTACGAATTCAAATGTGATTTGCGTGATACAAATTATATCGGTAACACGTGCCGCCACCTCCATCAGCGTGTTGAGGAACATAAACATTCTGTAATCGGGAAACACTTCGAGGACGAGCATAGTTTAAGGCCGTCGAACCTGCGTGAGAATTTTAAAATTCTTAAGAAATGCCGGAGCAAACTAGAGTGTTTAATTTTTGAAATGCTCTTGATTAAGAAGAAAAGACCGAAGCTAAACACCCAAAGTGACTCTATTCGCGCGAAACTCTTTGTGTGAACACTGGACTCTCACGATATTATTTCATTATTCGCATTCTTATCATTCACATACACACCTATTTCTGTATATATGTAGTGTCAATTAAGTTAATGTATCCACATTCGACAATGATGATATGAGGTCGTCGAAACGTCATGTAACGTTTTTATCGTTAATTTTCCTTTTGAAATGTTTGTCTAAAGCGATCTTTATCAGAAATAATAATAATAATAATAATAATAATAATTTCTTTTTAATCGTTGTTTCAGTTCTCTCTGCTTGAGCTGTGAAACTCCATGTTCATTAAGACTAACAGTATTCCATAAGATAGAACTTCTATACGCGAGCGAGTCATTCAAATACTAGAATTAAATCTGGGTACGACTAAGCAGCCTTTTCCCCGTAAAGAATAACCATTGCAACGTCTAGTGTAAATGTCCTTGAAAAACAATTCAGACAAGCCATCGTTATGTGCTTTATGAAAAAAGCTTAAAAATATCTAGCTTGTAATATAAAAAGAGAGTAGGCCACTGATCGTATCCAAGCGCGCCACATGACGTCATGTCCTTAGGTAAATAAAAAATGATTCTAGAGGCTCTGCAATGTAGTCGTTCTATGGAATGAAATAGATCTGAGTCACAACATGTACCCCACAAGACTAAGCCGTACTTTACAGAGGGCTAAATTACTTTAAAGTAGAAGTCCCGCAAAACCTTTGTTGGTAGGAACCTAGATCGTTTTAACAAGTCTAATTGTCGGATGGCCAAAATTGAGCCCACGTTGACTTGTCAGCAAGCGCTTCAGGATTGGTAAAAGTACACAACTATGTTTAAGCGCTTAAAGGGTGTTTCAGTGGAAGACGGAAAGGACGAAAGCGAAATGTCAAAGGTGACAATGAAGCAGTGTTTTGAGAGAGCTTTGGTGCTTTGCATCGACTGTCTGTACATCGTGGCCGTCGTTTTGAAGTGTATTTTGACAGCTTTCATGCAGCAGCGTTACATCACAGAAGTCTAGTTCTATCTGAGAATAACTATCTGAAAATAATTGAGCTCGGGAACATTTTTCTGGTTGTTCTGAGGGTATTTTTTGAACATCGTTTGATGACATTTTCTGGAGCTGTTTTGAGCTTCGCACTTTGAACGTCCGCTCTCAAGTCGTTTACAGTGTAGTTGATAATAAGCTGAGTTTACTTCGAAATGTTTGAATTTCTTTTTCAAGAACCAAAGTTTTCTCAGTTGAAAGAGCTTCTATTTTTGGACTACAAGGTCTACACACTCTACAAGACTGTAGAAAAGAGTTATCGGGCGTTCAATCAGTTCCCAGTGATGATGCCAGCTGATGGCAGAGAAGTTGCACAACAACAGATAGAATCTTTTTGCCTTGCTAAATTTCTCCTCGTGTTCTTAAGTGAGCGGGGGCACACAACGACAAGTTTCGGTAGATATCTGTTCGGTAGAGGGTAGTTCGCCTTAGGCTTTCGGCGTCTATAAAGAGTGCACTCGGGTTTTCGTAACTGAAACGGGGCCTAAAAGATTCGCAGTAGGAAAATCAAAGCCCATGCGGTTTTCGGAAAGGTCGTAATTGCTGTTTTTGGCGGTCAAAAATCCGGAAGAAAATAGTTCCCTGGAAAGTTCGTGAAAAGTTCATTTCAGCTAGCACATTTTAGGGCAATTAAAGTTTCAGCTAAGGAATTCGAATAGATCAAATTCTTCTAGCTAACGAAAACACCACCTTAAACAGACTTCAAACACCATAAGGTACTTAAAAATTCCATTCCACAGCTTTCGGTTAATTTGGCTCCTTGGGTGTCTCTGACTGAGGCCATGCCTGGAAAAACTTGTTTTGTGTTGCAAAGCTTCCCGCGACTATTCCCGCCACGAGCGCATTAGAACCGGAACCGGAAACCGTTTATGAAACCGGAAGCCTTTTTTTTTTCAGGCTGGGAACGAGGCAGTTTTTTTAGCAACCGCTGTGCATACTCAAATGAGAAAAAACACGACTTCTGCAGAGTCTCTCCCCGTCTTTTGCTCTTCTGACAAGACAAAGGGGAGACTCTTCTCGCAGGGTGCCTCAGTCTATGGTGTTTTTGTAATCGCTAAGTGTAACTTGTATTTTTTTTTTGCCATGTGATTCTTCGTAAATAGCGTGAAATAAATGAACTGAACTGTTTCCTCGTGTCCTTGCTTGCTTTTTTTTTTCGCTGTTTCACTAATTCGCCGACTTTTTTTCTCTACCTCTTGGTGTTCCTCACTATTTCGTCGCAATTTTTAGCTCGTGGAGAGCTATCGGGATGGTTGGGGGATCAGGATGTCAGGCGTAAACAATGGAAAATTTGTAATCGATTTCCGATCGCCTCAAGTTCGGCAGGCGCTTTCATGCATTCGTTAAATGGTCGTTAAGAATGCTCTTATTCGTCGAGCACATTCAAAGGACAAACAAACTTTATTCTGTCCTGTATTTCTCTGATATTCAAAAAGCTTTCGGTCACTATTGGGTTATTTTGACTTTGGTTAAGCTTGTTTTTCGCGTACCGAATCACTAATTTGTTCATTACAAAAGGCAATCAAAAATTGTTTTATCTGATAAGAATAGCGTATTCCCGAGCATTGAGACGGCACGAGGGAATGATTTAGACACCCGTTCTAGGAATTCTCTTATGTTCAAAGACTCTTCGTGGTTGTGCTGTATGCAGGCTCTGGACCAACTTCTGAGCTTCCGCGAGATTGGTCTTCATGTCTTGCTCGCGCAGCTCGAATTCTTGGAGCTCACCTTTAAAACCATCAATTTCTTCATTTAACTGATCAGTTCTTGCGTTCTTTCCCTCCATCTCTTGCTTAACTTGGTAAATCTTGGCCTTGTAATTTCCCTGTTGTATAATTTGTAATTTCCCTGTTGCTGTATACCCACACTTTGAGAGACAAACCTAAAGTCTTGTTAAGATGATCCAGCGTTTCTACGCAGTGACTACTTCACTCTTATTGGTTATAAAGCTGCATTTTCTCATTTTGGTATAATTATTTAGCTTTCATAGTAGTTTTTCTGTGGGCTGAAGGACACTTCAGTGAATCCATTGAAATAAAGAATGATGAGCACTGCACTGTTTCCGTAAGTCTACAAAACAGTTCTGAGAATTCGAATCTAAGGACCGCGAAATGTTACAAAATGCGTCGATTCAAATGAAATTTGTTTCCTTTTATTTCCAGTACAGTGGACTTTAAAAGATACCTCTTAGATGAAGGCATATGAGTGTAATTTGTTTTAACAAGTGGTTGTAACCTTTGAGTCTGTGGATGAACTCATGTGCTATGATGTCATCATTCAAATGTATGCTGTCGAGCAGTACTGTGACATATAAGACAGTCCTAACTCTACAACAACAACAACTACAACAACAACTACAGTTTATTATATATAACAACTGTGTACAATATTTGTTACCCGCAGTTAGCATAGCTACACGAGGTGGGAAACAGTTCGCGATAAATTTTAATTGAGAATAAATAAAATAAATGAGTTTTATTGAGTTTACTTACTAAATAGAACGTTAAGTTCTGAGAATTCACGTGTTTGGAGCAAAAGAAGAGAGCTGAAACAAATTTGCCAACCTCTAATAACAGCTTCTGAAGCTTCTTTATCTCATTCTGTTGCTCTTCTTTCAGCATTTGGGTTTCCTCGGTGGCATTGACTTCCTCGCTCTCCTGTTCTGTTAGCGGTTGCACCACTTCTGTATCCGCCCCCTGGAGCTCGAACATATGGTCCTGAGAGATCAATAACAAATGGAACCAGGATTGTTTCGTGGTGCTTTTGTCATCAAGTACAAGGTTATAATAAGAATAATGATGATGATAATAATGATAATTACAAAACTGCTAAACACTTCTTGATAATAAAAATAATAATAATAATAATGAAATCTTGATAACAATAAAATCTTGATAAATAAACTGTTGGAGCAAATGAAGGGAGCTGAAACAACAAAGATTTGCCAACCTCCGATAACAGCTTCTGAAGCTTTTTAATCTCATTCTGTAACTCTTCTTTCTGTACTTGGTTTTCCTCGGTGGCATTGACTTCCTCGCTCTCCTGTTTTGTTAGCGGCTGCACCACTTCTGTGTCCGCCTGATTTTATTCTGTGAAGTTCCTCAAACTAAACGTTTGGAGCAAATGAAGGGAGCTGAAACAATAAAGATTTGCCAACCTCCGATAATTGCTTCTGAAGCTCCTTTATCTCATTCTGGAGCTCTTCTGGCCGAAATTGGTTCTCCTCTGTATCATTTATTTCCAACCTCTCCTGTTCTGTTAACGGCTGCCCGACTTCTGCATCCGCCTCCTGGAGCTCAAGCAACTGGTCCTGGGAGATACTGCCTTCTCGGCGAGTTCCTGAGAAACCTAGTTGAGAATCAAACGAAAAGACAATGCAAAAGAAGATTGAGTTCATGGTGGTTTATAACAGAGCTAGTAAATTCATGTAATCAAATTCAATTGCGCGAGCGTGCTTCATATTTCCATTGTGCACGCTGATGGTCCGCGTTAATCTAACGCGTTGAAAATGTTGTAAAACGATTGGTTCATGCGTCAGCTGTGCGTTCGCCGAGACATGAAGCAGTTGGGAAGTTTAGAGAGCACTCGAGAAGCAAGAGTTGTTCTCGGCTACACCTCGAGCAACTCTTACACATCTTTCGTGCTCTCCAAACTTCCCTCGTGCTTCATATCTCGATTAACGTTCGCTAACGCATGAACCAGTTGTTAATTTGCATTTAGAAGAGAGCTATAATAGCATGCTAAATAGCTATTGATAATTTTTTTGCTATGGATTCGTTATTAATTTCTGAAGGTGGTTGTAAATCTTACGTTGGGGCGAAATCGCGTCTGTCATTTTGTTTATGTTATTGGAATTATTTATCAGTCAGTCGCGGTATATATATGTTAATCTAATCACTTGAAAACGTAGTACTATGACGTATAAGCATTCCACTGACCTCCACACTACATTCTTTCCCTGCCTTCTTATTGTTCTTCTTTTTTCTTCGCCGTTTTGATTTCTTTTTTACCGGATCTGCTGGCAGGGTGTTTACCTCGCTGTAGGTAAAGGGTATATACTGTGATCTCAGTTACAAAGTGTGTGAATGAATTTTTGAAAATCATATATTTGAACTCAGGATTAAAGGATGAATATGTGGACGATCATCGCAGTTATGAACACTTCTTAAAAGTGGTGAAAATAATACCTGAAAAAAATCCAGGCTTGTACGGGAAAGTACAAGTTTTAAATTAACTGTAATGGTATTCCATCATTCCCAAATTATTCATTCAACCTTTCATTTCTAATTCAACCATTCAGTTACTAATTGCTTTTCTCACTCTTAAGTTGTCAGGGCTCCCATTGATAGCAGGTCTTTTGCATGTATGTCCTGAAGTCACTACCCTGTTTAAATAAAGGTGTTCACTTCATTTCGAATCGTCATATCATTCCAAATACGAAAAAAAAAACACTGATCAATCGTCAGTTGTTCCCAAAATAAAAGCTAAATAACTTCACCTTTCGATTGCATCAGATTCGATCATCAATTCAATTCAATTCAATTCAATTTTTATTCACACTTATTTGGCTGAAATACAAATGTTTATAATAGAAATAAATAAATAATAAACAAGCAGAGCATTACATCATGTGATTTTACCTTTTAGGGGAGAAATGCGTAGTGGCCAAAGGAGCAAGGCTTTCGTGTTGGCCACTACCTCTGTGCAATTACAGATATGGGGGAAGTAGAATGTAACTAATAACAGAGCTCTGCATGGTGATTAAATTAGAGTCGAAAATACATCAGTAAGGCAAACTGTACAATTACATAAGGATAAAATAATATAACTGGTTTTTTTTTACATGTTTTATGTTTTTTTAATTATGTTTGGCTATCAAGTAGGAAAAGTTTGTATTTCTTCTTAAAAACATTGTAAGGCAGACACTTAACTACCGTTGGAATTGTTTCGCAAGCTGATACTTGAACATCAACTTTCTTCCTAGGCGAAGTTATTAACATATAATGGGTCTTCTTAAAGTTAATTGATAGCTTATTTGCTGTACAATATTTCAAAACATTCCAAGTTCTTCATTTATAACTCTTTGCAATTGTTCTGGGTCTTTTGATGAATAGAAAATATTTGTATCGTCAGCAAAAATTCTAAAAATCAGTTTCTTCGAGGATTCAGGTAGGTAATTAATGTACAGCAGAAAAAGTAGTGGTCGTAAGGTGGAACCTTGAGGGACACCACACGTAATGGTTTTTAAGCTGGATTCTGTATTACCAACTTTTACAAACTGTTTACGATTGGTTATATAGCTTGAAAACCATGCATGGGGGAGACCTCGAATGCCATATTTACCTAGTTTGTCTAAAAGAATCTGGTGATTGATTGTATCAAATGCCTTGGAAAAACCTAAAAAAACAGCGCATGTTATTTTTCCATCGTCAATTGCTGATTTTAAGTTTTCAAGAGTTTCTAGTATGGCATATTCAGTTGAATAACCTTTTCGGAAGCCAAATTGGAAGTTAAAAAGCAGACATTGTTTTTCTAAGAAGGAGACAAGTTGCTGATACACTAATCGTTCCAATACTTTACTAAAAGGATAAATAACTGCTATAGGCCTATAATTCCCTAGTTCAGTTACTGCACCACTCTTAAATATGGGAGTTACCTTTGATATTTTGAAAAGTTCAGGAACTTTCCCCGTTAATATTAACTCGTTATATATTACAGTAAAAGGTTTGCAGAGAGGCTCACTTGCGAGTTTAATTACCTTGTTGGGAATGTTTAAGGAAGTTTTATTTTCGTTTAGACTTGTAAATAATGCAAATACCTGGGCTTATGTTATTGGAGAAAGATAAAAGCTACATGTTGGTGAAGAGGTTATGTACTGTGTAGGATCTTCGTTATTAGTTGTTATTTTCTTAGCTAAGGTTGGCCCGATATTCACAAAGAAATTATTAAATAGTTCAGCAATATCCTCCTCCTGTGTGAAAGTCTTATTGTTAAGGGTAATTCTGAGTTTCCAGGTTTGCTTGAGGTTATCCTTATATCTTAAAAATTGTGCGCTATAGTAGTCAGATTTACTTTTATTCTTTATATATGTAAGTACATTTTGCATTGCATGTCTTTACTCAAAAAATGCGTGCGGTACATTTTCTGTTTCCTTTTTATTGAGTTAAGTATACCCTTAGTAAGCCATGGCTTATTAAGTTGTTTTTGCTTGGTTTGACTAGCTTTTTTTACAGGTGCATTTTTCTCTACAAGCTGATTTAGAACGCTAATTACGTCACGCACCTTTTCATCTAAATCCTTATCAGGTTTGAGAATTTCTTGCCAATCAATTAGATTAATGTCATCTAAAAATAGTTCATTCTTAAATTTAGAATAATCTCTAAAGTATCTTTTATTCTTATTCCGTGGAGGCTGGGTTTCAATTACACAAAAAATTGGAGGATGATCTGTTATATCAACTGTTAAAATTCCCGCGGTGAAGTTTTGTAAAGAATTTGTATAAATATGATCTATAAGTGTTGCTGTATGATCGGTAAGTCTTGTAGATTTCTTTATAATAGGAAGGACGTTATTGGCAAAAAGCATATCTAAAAATTCTTCAGTTTGAGAATGTTCATTGTATTTTAGAAAATCAATATTTATATCACCAAAGATGTAAATTTCGTGACTATTAGGGTTGAGTATTTTAATTGTATTACTTAGTTGGTTACGAAACTGTTCTAAATTGCAGGTAGGATGTTTATAGATACAGCCTATTATCAATGTTTTGTTATTTTTGCCAGCATCAATTTGTACCCCACAGGATTCAACTAACTCCAAGTCAAACTTGATGTCGGGTCTCAGTATGGCTTTGAGGTTATTGGCGATGTCTAAAGCAGCTCCTCCTGCGTTTGTTAATGAGTCAGTGTGAAAAAAGTTGTAGCCTTTTATATTTACATTAGAAAGAGATTTCTCGCTTAATTTTGTTTCTGTAATGCCAAGTATATCGAGCTTGGAGTCAAGGGAACATAAAAGTTCTTCAAATAGATTTAGGTTTTTTGATAGGCTTCTTATATTACAGTGAAGAATCGTGAGAGTTTTCGAGTCAGAATTAAGTAGCAATTTTTTAAAGCTATGGACTGAATAATATTCGGAGCATGGAGTAGTTAGCATCAAATCTGGGTCACACTCGTCGAATTTATCCGGATTTGAGAAAAGATCATAGAGGTCTAAATTATCACGCCTGTCCGACCATCTGCCAAACAAAGCGTTAAATTCTTTATCAGATATACTGAAAAATGGTAATTCACTACTTACGTTTCCTTGGTAGCCGGCCATGTTTACCTGCATACCTGCTTTGTATACATCAGTAATAGGAGTGGTAAAAATAAAATCGGTTAATTAACCGCACTGATCAAGAAACTCTTCGAATTCCTCATGGGTTACAAAGCATTTCGGAGTCGAGTTCTCCGTTTTCTTGAGCAAGATCTTGCCGTTAGCTGTCCAGACAAACTTGTAATTATGCTTACGCTTAAACTCCAACACACGACCTAACAGTCGCTTTCGGTAAGTCGTAAGACTTTCGTTGACATGAATGTGGGCTTTATGGCTCACAATCTCTGACTCCGGCTGGCGGGCGACAGATGGCAGATCTTTGGTTCTCTTAGATTTTAATTGTTTCCTTTTGCTATAAATTTCATCCCTCTTCTCTCGTCGAGTAAACTTCACAATGAGTCGATCCTTTACTTTCTTTGTTGGTGGTAAACGGTGTGCGATCGAAATATCTTTCTTGTCGAGATCAACGCCCATGATCGCTGACTTTTCTTGCACCAGTAGAACCGGATTGTCATCAGGTACAATAGGTATGCCTGTCATTTCAAGGCAATCCCTACGTCCATACTGTTCGAGTTCGTCTACTTTAACTTCGACATCATAGCCATTGCTGTTCAGAGCACTTACGGCTTCCTCGATCGTATGAATCTGATTTTCTACACTTTGATTTTGCTTCTTCAAAGCTTATATTGCTTCCATCACAGTATCATATTTCGTGGAAATAAAGTTTTGCGATTTTTCGAGCTCATCGAATCTTCGATTTAAGTTGCAAACGCTTGCGTTGAGATCATCACCTATCAAGGAATTAAAAACTTGTGGTCATAAAAAGAAGGCAACATTATACGCAATTTCACCTTACAACTGCTTTTTCCGGCTTTTCAGATCAAAATGTGGTGCATTTCTTATAATTACTAGATTTGTTGCAGGAGTTACATTAAAAAAAAAAAAAGAAAATATAAGTCTTTTCATATAAATTCTTGAAAAGCTCCGAATGTTTGTTAGGCTTATTCCTAATTAACATAGAATACGACAAAAAATTGCTAATCTTAAATGCATAAATAATAATAATAATAATAATAATAATAATAATAATAATAATAATCTAGGAGGTCGCCGTCATCCGAAGGTGGTTTACAGGAGAGTCCTGTCAAAGGTAGCAAATTAAAATGAATAGAAAAGTAAAATAGAACTTAAAAATTTAGTGCTAAAAACTACAAATCCCATTGTTCTTCGATAAGCTACATGAAACGATATAATACGTTTTTAAAAATTAATTATTAGCATATCACCAATGCCAATATGAAATATAAGAAATGAACTTACGGTGTCTTTAATATTGCCTTTACTCGCTCTCTCTAATTCCCTCTGTCTGTTAAACAAGAACAATCATGAGATAAAATTTAAGGACCTGATTCGATTTGTGCAGTTTAAGTTTCTCACGTTCGTGGGAATGTTCTTCATGTATTCTAAATTCAACTAAATTAAACTAGTATTTTTTGGGTACTGTGTTGAAAAAAATCTGAGCCGCGCCAAGAAAACTGGAAACTGGTAACATTTCATTAAACTGACTGTCGTTCCTGTCCTGATTTGTCAAGCATGTCTTCCTCTACATTTTATGAAAGATTGGTGAGGCCTTACCTTTTGAGAAGGATCTCTTCAATGTTTTGAAGCTGTATGGAAAAGAGCGATGACATATTATATAACGGTTAAACTTTATTTGATAGATTAAAAACCGTCGCGGTTATAAAAGAAAGTAACTTGTAGTAAGCTAGTGTTCTTTTACGCAGACTTTCTTTTCGCAAGTATCGTAAGTTTTAAGGGTAGCTATAATGCCGGCTCTTTCTTCAATTTTTTACTTGGTTATGTTTCACATATATGATGCTTAACATGTTCAAATTTCACCTGCATTTGATTACTTAGCGATAAGAGAAAACTCGAAATTTTAGCAACACTCAGCGAAGCCTTTTCCTCCCGGCGTAGTTTAAGGCGTGTCACTCGGTTGGGAAAAACTTTCAGTGATGTAATGTGAATTACTTTATGACATCTCACAGACAGATTTTAAAAGGCAAATGAAAAAAAGACTGTCCTGACCTGAGGAAAATATAAATCTAGTTCTGTTACGATTTAGCTGCCCACTTACCGCCTGGTGACCGCCTATCACTTCGTCAACAGTCGACTCGTTCATAGCTCTGTACATAGAAAAAAATTCTTTACACTAGATGCCTGGGTAAAATTTTTAAGTAATAGACTAACGTTGTAAGAAGCGAAGATAAAAAGATTTATTTTTAAATATCTCCTTCAGTATAAGTTTAGGTGAAGAATAAATATTTAAATTTAATGGGTGAAGAATGTAAAAAGGGAAAGGAAAGGATCACATACAAAGAGAATGTTATCAGGATCCGTTGTAAATCCCCTGATTGTAATTTGCAAACAGTTTCCATACTAAGTTAGCAAGAAAGACGCTAACAAGCCAACTGGGAGCTTGTCAATTGTTGGTTCCGGGATTGCCGTAACTGCTCGAGGTCAAAATTGAGAAATTGATGTGAATTTACTCATCAAGTATTAACTTATAGCTGTATCAGTTAAGATGAAAGTTTCGAATTCCCGGGTATAAAGGAAACATGGTCCACTTCCCAGATAGACTGCAAAACAGACGATTTTTATTTTCGTTTCTGAAGGCGCGAATTCTAAGCGTGCAAGCGTTACACGCCCACAGGCTACGTTTTCACCTTCGCTTCAGACCTTTCACTTGAGGAGACCTCGCATTCGACCAACACAGAAATACGGCTGTTTTGCAGTCTAGTTCCCAGATTACAATCTACAGTGTTGACTTGTATTCATGTTGTATTTTGGTGAACCAAATACAAAGGGATTGCTTGAACTGAATACCTTGTACAGATAAAAATTGTTTGATGCCCTGTCACTTCTCCGCGAAGATTTCGTTCCGACAACCGTATGATGTAACCTCCTTCGCAGCCGTTGTTTGTTTCGGTCCTATTCTCCCTCCCCACCAACGTCTGTTGAACCCAACCTGACATTCCATTCCCATTGTGTCTGAGTATCCAATCAGGAGGAAGAATAGAACCGTCACAAACAACGGCTGAAAAGGAGTCCACGGGAACTTAGCCACCGAAATTTTAAAGCCACCATGTGATTGCTCAGTTTCTGGGAATGGGATTGTCCGGCTCGTTTCGTCGCTCGGTTCAGCAGACGTTGGTGGGGAGGGAGAATAGGACCGACACAGACAACGGATGCGAAGGAGGCTACAGTATGATACCGTTGACTTCAATTTTGAATCTTAAGATCTCATATTGAATTATATTACTTGACCTAAGTAATATATATTTTTAATCTTTCAAAGGAAATAAATACTATAGTTAGTTCATCTCTAAAGCCTTAGCCAAACGGACTCGCCAGTAATGGCAAATAGCCGTAAGTTGAACTTGCGTACAGACTTGCGTTAGGTGGCCAAACGGACTCGCAAGTTTCCTCGCAAGAACTTGCAAATCGCAAAACCCCCATTTCATTGGCTAATAGGTTGCTATAATAACGAATGTACGTCAAGTTCTGGCCAAACGGAGTCGCAAGTAGACCCAAGTTTTCAACTTGCGTGTACTTGCGAGTCCGTTTGGCGAGGGCTTAACGAAAACGGGGCTGTCAGCTAAAGGCTAAGACATTGTTATGACGACTCGTCTAACATTTGTTCTATATTAGACGCTCGGGTAAACGTTATTAAACGTTAAACGTCGGCCTAAATGTTGATACAGAATGTTTTTAGAATAAACTAGTGAGCAGCACGTCTGCGAACTCTTAGAGTTGCAAAACGATTTATTTTCTCCTACGCGTTTCGTGTGACTGCTAACGCACACTTCATCAGGGAGTTTTACAAATACAACATAAGTGACCTGTACATATACCTAAAGAAGGGACTAAAATAACGTTTTCAATTGCGTAAAACAGCACCTACTAGAGCGGATTTTCATGTAGGAAACAGGCGGAAAGGTGTGCAAGAAGCGACATAAGTTTGGGGCCCACAGTTTTAGCTAAAACTAAAAAAAAATTCAATAAAAATTTCAATAAAAAAATCAACAAAAATTACGTTTAGCCGATGGCGACAATTTTTTTTATCAACATTTGCTACTTCACAACAAAGCGCGCGCTCACAATGTAATCAAGCGGTCTACAAATTACTGCAAATCAAACGGGCAGCTTACAGATCGGAGTAAATGACTGCTAAACTGACACACTTGCGCTGCCGAACGGTAGGATTCTTTGATCTGCTTATGCCTTGTCACTGAAGAACTCCACTGCTTCTCGCGCGCACACTACTGTTATATGTACATGTTTCTACCTTTTAACCATGCATTGATTTGTTTTGCATTGAAACTGTACAATTCAATAACTAAACTATTTGCTGTATGAAGTTAACCTACCTTGTGCTGTTTGATAGCTCTTGCCAGTTTGCCTTCCAACTTTTTGCGTGAAAGATGCGCTTTTTCTAGATGAAACTAAATTTATGCCAGAAAATGGGAAAATACACGGGAGTATTAGGTGATTTATGTCGTGAATTCTAATTACATGAAAAAATGAATGAATGAACGAATGAATGAATGAATGAATGAATGAATGAATGAATGAATGAATGAATGAATGAAGAGAAAAAAAAGCCCTCACTACCTAACAATGGTCTTAGTGCCAGATTATGCCCAGGCGCCCAGAGTTTAATTTGTTTTTCGTAATTATCTTTTGTCGTGGAATTGTTTCCCGTCTTTCTGCCAACAGGCAGTTTATGCATTGTAAAAATTTACACTGTTGGCGCTTTTTTGATTACTTTAGACTAGAATAGTTATCATAGGTACTAGCTTGTGAAACCTATAAAAAATTGTAAAGCAAAAGGTTATTTTTTGAACGGGCGCTGACGAAAAAACAAACGCACGAGCTAGAGTGATGTAATTGTTGCCATGACGCGTGCCAACTTGCAGTTCCAAGGTTTCTCGCTCGAGCCAAGGTATAAACAAATGAACATTTAATAGTATCTTTTCAGTCTTTTGTCTGGTTCCCAGAAACAGCACAACTAAGAAATAATCGGTTGAAATCGTTTATGACACCTAAGCTCTCCTCAAGTTCAAACAATCTTGATACTGTAGGTCTCTTAACGTCTTTTTTCCAAGTCTTTAAGTTATTCGATTCCATTTTGAACAAAGTTGAAATGTATGTTTTCGCGAATTCTCGCATTGTTTTTTTCTCGAGTGAAATTTGAAGTTTCTGGCTTTGCGTATCTCATTTGAAGGATAAATGAGTTTACTAACCTGAATCACCAGCTTGCTGCTCCATCAGTATAATTTCTCTGTCGAATTTTTCTATAAGAGCTGTAACAGTCTTTGTGTGCTGTACCGACTCCTCTGTCAATTCTTTTGCTCTGTCAGTGTCCCATTGTGACGTGTGGCTAAGCGTCCTTTAGAATCATTTGCCCGCGGTGCAACCGTTCTTTTTGTTAGGAAAATATTCTTTTCTTTTCTTTTTATGATTTGAGGCGAAAAAAATCTGTTGAATGAATCTGTGAATTATGCATGTCGAACAATCTATCGTTTTAGGTTTTGAAGTCATTCCTTTTCTTTGTCTTTTTTCTTGATCTTTTCAGAGTTTTCCTGACCTAAATTGGGGTTTTCCCTCGCCCCATTAATATCTTTCTCGTTTTTCTGTTTCGCCAAATTGCAACAGCCGTTTTTTAAATGATGTGACCGACAATTCTGTCAATTCCTTTTCTATGACCTTTCTCCTTATATATACGTAACGAAGCTGAGTGTCATTTTGAAGCATATGCATGCGTGCGCTGTTTGTTTTTGTTTCCGGCTTGTCATTGTTTTAGTGAAAATTTCAATCGGCTGGTCCTCAATTTCAAGGAACACCTTCACAGGTATTTCTCTTTTCCTCTTTTCACCGGAACTATCGTAATATCACTCTACCATTTGCTTCAATTCGCCAACTAGTATGTTTGTGTTTGCAAGTTATTGGTACCTACGCTTTGGCCCAGAAAAGTCAGCTTTTGATATGGTGCATACTTGTTTGGTTGAAAACTTTAACTGTTCCGTAAAGTGTGGCAAAATATTTCTTTGATTAAGAATTGAGTGTCCATATCACAGCTTATATTTTGTGTGGAGTGTCGCTGTTAACAGTCACCGCAGCAAGCGTGGACAGACCTCTTGCTCTGTTGTTAGGGCTCAGATACAGACAAGTTGTAACTTTAAATCGAATCTACATAACCCTCATTGCTTTTTGGCTTGTGTTCATTATCTCTTCGACAATGTACTTGTGGGCTCCTTACATACCCTTGTGGTTTGGTTACAGCGCTACATCACTATGCTTAGTCATTTCAGTCTTCTCTTACGCCAAGATATTCTTTACCCTTCGTGATACAGAGTGCGATACAAAAAGACAGTGAACAGTGCACTGTGGGTGCAGTTAGCATTGGTTGCTTGTTATCTCCCATATTTTACGACAGAGATTGTTCTTCTCCAAAGAGGACTATCGCGATCCGTTCGCGTTGCTAGGTTATTTACAACGCCATTGTTCCGCAACTCACGCTGGCGTCCGAGGCTGACTACAAGCAGGTGGAGGAGTACGAAAGCCATTCCGATCATAGTGATGTTGATTCAGCAGATTTTGACTCAGAGGAACTGGTCGCTGGTAAACCTGTGATAACCAGGTCTGGAAGACAAGTCAAGGCGTGGATACGGTTTGATGTTTAGCGGTCACAAAACGATAAGCCACGTCATTAAGGTGAATTGAAGAACTATTAGCCATGCTTATCATTAAGCTTTGAAAAATACAAGTAAATGTACTTCTTTGTTTTATTTGTTTTGTTTTCGTCAAAGTACCGAAGTGTACATTAGGAATGAAGATATAGACCAGATATAGCTTACCGTGGTAGTATATTACCACAGTTTTCTACCCCAGAATGTTCCTTAGACTTTACAATAATGAAAATTAATTTTTAACTTTTTTAAACAATGATAATAAATTTTTAACAGATCCGTTAACCGTAACCGTAAAGGAAAAAATTAACCGTTAGCCGTAAAACAGCCAAAATATTAACCGTTAGCCGTAAAAGACACTGCCCCATTGAGACCCTCTTCTAAGCATCCTTGTTTTTAATCTTCGGAAAACTTCGGTTTTTAATTTTCTTACCTCCATATTCGCCATCTCAGTATTGGATGATGGCTGAAATATTACAGCCCCGAGCTCGCTGAAATGACAAAATTAACGCGACGAAATTAAGTTTTGTATTTAAAAGAGGATATACGTTCCCTGGGCGTTGGCCCGTTTATTTTCTATTCGCGTCTGGTGATAGCCAATAAGAGCAATCGCTAAGTTCATCTGACAATAGTCCAGCATCATGCTGGACTATTGTCAGACCATTGTCATAGATTTTCCCCTTTCGCATTCAGATCCTAGCCGTATGACACGGGTAGGTCATGAATGCGAAAGGGGAAAATCTATAAAGCGCTTAACCCGCCAATATAAAGAGTTCCTACTAATCAACGATTCTCTCTCATTAATTAGCTCACTGCAAAACATGCTGCTGTTCCATCACATTCCCCCGTTTTCGCCCTTGCTGGTGGCATACGTAATGCTCTGCGCCATTTGGAGTTTAAATTTGGTCTCTCCGCTTGAAGCGTGGTCGTTTCGTTTTGTACTCCACAAAGACAGTCGTCTTTTGCGACCCACCCACCTCTCCTGGTGGCGGTCGACCAAGCTCCTATCTGCTCGTATCCCCGTTGCATGCCTATTGGCTTATCAGTCGCGGACTCTTCCCATAACTTAATCTTAGGCGATGAGGTAATGAGTATGCAGTGAGGATATGGTACAATGTATTTTGACATAACTTCGTCGTGCTGAATTGCTAGCATACTTTTTTTGAGTTATTTAATTCATTTATTACAGAGATACCACACAGTGACTATGGTGATAATTAATATTGGCGCATAAATCATAAAACCATTCAACATTTGACATGATTAAAAAGCTTATCCCAAAAATGATTGCTATCATACTTACTTGTCAAACTTTCGCTCCTCGGCTAGTATTTCCAATTCCAATTCGGCATTCTCAGTGTTCTCAACCAGGCTCTGCAAGCAAAGGGAACGGTCTTCACATTTGAGTACAGTAATTATTAATGTTAGTATTTCAATATTCTACTTATTAAGACGATTGTGACATGTCGCAACAATATAGTTTCTACAACTGTTTATTTATGTAAACTCTCTCATTAGCTAGATTTCCAGCCAAAGCTTTCATATCTTTAAGTGAACCAAATGCAAAGAGATTGCGTTAACTGAATATCTCGCCCAGATAAAAATTGTTTAATTTTATGGCCTGTCACTTCTCCGCGAAGATTTCGTTCCGACAACCGTATAATATAACCTCCTTCGCAGCCGTTGTTTGTTTCGGTCCTATTCTCCCTCCCCACCAACGTCTGCTGAACCCAACCTGACATTCCATTCCCATTGTGTCTGAGTATCCAATCAGGAGGGAGAATAGAACCGTCACAAACAACGGCTGAAAAGGAGTCCACGGGAACTTAGCCTTAGAAATTTTAAAGCCCCCATGTGATTGATCAATTTCTGGGAATGGAATTGTCCGGCTCAGTTCAGCAGACGTTGGTGGGGAGTAAGACCTACCGACACAACTGGTTTGCAGAGGAGACTACCGTACGATACTTTTGAATTTAATTTTGAAACTTAAGATCTCATATTGAATATAATTATACTACTTAACCTAAGTAATATATATGTTTAATCTTTCAAAGGCAATAAATACTTTAATCAGTTCATCTCTAAAACCTTGGCCAAACGGACTCGCAAGTAGCCGTAAGTTGAACTTGCGTGCTTGCGTTAGCAAGAACTTGCAAATCGCAAAAACCCATTTCATTGGCTAATAGGTTGCTATAATAACGAATGGACATTACTCAACTTGCGTTGACTCGGGCTGGGTGGCCAAACGGTGAAAACCTTGCGTCGACTTTGATCTCGACCAAAGTGAACGCAAGCCATAGCAAGTCAACGCAAGCCATGGCCAAACAGAGTCGCAAGTTTTCAACTTGCGTCTACTTGCGAGTCCGTTTGGCCAGGGCTTAACGAAAATGGGGCTGTCAGCTAAAGGCTACGACATTGTTATGACGACTCGTCTAACATTTGTTGTATAATTGTTAGACGCTCGGGTAAACGTTATTAAACAACGTTAAAAGTCGGCCAAAATGTTGAATTTTTCTAGAATAATCTAGTGAGCAGCACGTCTGCGAACTCTTAGAGTTGTAACACGATTTATTTTCTCCTACGCGTTTCGTGTGACTAAAGCAGACTTCGTCAGGGAGTTTTACAAATATAACATAAGTAACCCGTATAATTATATACATACATAAGGGACTAAAATAACTTTTACAATTGCGTAAAACAGCACCTACTAGAGCGGATTTCCATGTAGGAAACAGGCGGAAAGGTGTGCAAGGCGCGACATAAGTTTGGGGCCCACCGTCGGCAGTTTCAGCTAAAACTAAAAAAAATTCAATAAAAAAATTCAATAAAAAAAATTCTAAAAATAATTAAGTTTAGCCGATGACGAAAATTTTTTTAGCAACATTTGCTACTTCTCAACAAAGCGGGCATTCACAATGCAATCAAGCGGTCTACAAATTACTGCAAATCAAACGGTCAACTTACAGAGCGGAGTGAATGACTGCTAAATTGACACACTTGCGCTGCCAAACGGTAGGTTTCTTTGATCTGCTTATAATAAGAACCTTGTTCACTCGGCTTCTCGCGCACAGACTACTGTTATAAGTACGTGTTTCTGCTTTTCAAAAGCGCTGACAACCACTCATTGATTTGTTTTGCATTGAAACTGTACAATTCAATAACTAAACCATTTTCTGTATGAAGTTAACCAACCTTGTGCTGTTTGATAGCTTTTGCCAGTTTTCCTTCCTACTTTTTGCGTGAAAGATGAGCTTTTTTTAGATGAAACAAATTTATGTCAGAAAATGGGAAAATACATGGGAATATTCGGCAATTTTAAGAACTCTTAAAAGTAGCAATTTTAAGGACTCTTAAAAGTGACAATTTAAAGGATTCTTAAAGGAAGCGATTTTAAGTTGTCTCTAAGGCTGCAATTTTAAGGAGTGGAGTGTTAAAAGTGGGGATCTTACGGAAAGTGGCGATTTTAAGGAGTCTTAAACGTTTACTAAATTTACGTTAATTACTTTTAAACGTAAATTTCCCAATTTGTTACTCCGAGTTACATAAGGTGCTTTGGATTATTTTTTAGGCGTTTTTCAAAGGGGACTTAGCCCAGATGCTGAAAATGATCCGAGAGTGGTACCCAATCAACAAAATACTTTATCCGTAAAGGATGAGGGGGTGAGGGTGGGGGTGGCGTGGGAGAGGGGACGGGGATAAATTTTAATTCAGGAACAGTTGCTTTCCCTTCTTTTAACTGTTTATATAATTTGCATGAACCAATAAACAAACAAACAGGGAGAGAAACCTAGTACGTACTTAAATAATATAAACAAGGGTCAGTACGAATTTCCAGATCCCTGTTTTGAAAAATCCAGGTATATTTCAGTTTTTGTTTACGACTTTTTTAGCACGCACGTGCGTGCGTACGTACAGGTAGCCACGGCCTTGCATTTATGCAGGTGTAACAGTACTGATTAAATGTTGTTAGTGAAACGGCAAAATGAAACTTCCTCTTTAATTTTGTCATCAATACGATTCATGTAGGCTAATCCAACATATTTATTTTTTGCCGTCTTTTATGATTTTCCAAATTAATAACTGTAAAATATATAGCTGAGTTATAAATGCTTTGATCATCACAGAATCGCGCAGTAAGCTACCTCACTTTCTCTTGCTCTGAAGTAAAATGGCGATGACAAACGTTGCCGCAGATGGGAGTCTAAAATCATTTGAAGACGCTATTTTTACAACAGAATTGGCCAAAGGAATAAACAACGTGCTGATTGCCCTCACAGCATTAAACATTTTTCTGTCCATATCAGCATTTCTGGGGAATGCTCTCATCCTAGCTGCCCTTCACAAGGTGTCTTCTCTTCACCCGCCGTCCAAACTCTTGTTTCGTAACCTGGCGATAACTGATCTTGCTGTCGGTATCATTGTAGGACCTCTTTACGCAACTTTTTTATATCTTTGTTGAGTGAGCAGTGGAATATTTGTCGTGTGTTGTTTGTAAGTTTTCACATCATAAGCTATATTTTGGGTCCAATGTCACTGTTAACACTGACCGCAATAAGCGTGGACAGCCTCCTCGTTCTGTTGTTAGAGCTCAGATACAGACAAGTTGTAACTTTAAATCGAACCTACATAACCCTCATTGCTTTTTGGCTTGTGTGCTTGTGACAATGTACTTGTGGAATCCTTACATAACCTTGTGGTTTGGTTACAGCGTTATATCACTATGCTTAGTCATCTCAGTCTTCTCTTACGCCAACATATTCTTCACCCTTCGTCATAACCAAGTTCAAGCACAGGGACAGCAAAACCAAAACGTTCTACCGAACAGAGCGCGATACAAAAAGCCAGTGAACAGTGCACTGTGGGTGCAGTTAGCATTGGTTGCATGCTATTTCCCACATTCTGCGACAGCGATTGTTCTTCTCTAAAGAGAACTATCGCGACCCGTTCTCGTTGCTAGGTTATTTACATCGACTTTAGTTTTCCTAAATTCGTCATTAAACCCAATCCTGTACTGTTGGAAGATCAGAGAAGTGAGGCAAGCGGTGAAAGATATCGTCAAAGGACTGTTTTGTTCATCAAGTTAATACTTACGTTATGTACGGCCTTTGTTACATCCGTTTAATTCTTATATCACTAAGGAAAATAAATAGAAAAACTCGGGGTGAAATAGGTAAATAAGATTTGAAAAACTGTGCTTTAGTTACGAGGTCGTCATAAGGCAACTGTAGTCATTGCAATAAACAACAAAATAGCGAATAGACTTGTGTGAAAATTTTTTTTGTAACCTCAAAGAGTGGAAGGGAGAAACTGGTTATCTCGAATTTTAGTTATCAGTAACATTTTTCAGGTGGTAAAATGTATAAGGAAATGCTGTGCCACACAACAACGACTTATTCAATAAATGAAAATTTCTTTCCTTTGAACAATTTATCAGCTTACTGTCTCTGAGCGGAAACTTGGAGCCCTCTCAAGGTCACTAGAAGCTGCGTGCAAGGCGCAAATAAGACAACATACACAAAATGCTTGGCGAAAGATGTTACATGAACCGGACAATTTTATTCAAAATGATTGAAAAAATATTCGCTGAGGAGGAAACTTCCTGTGTGATGATGATTCGATTTCAGTTGTACTGAACCAACCTGACTGCTTTGTCATCTTTTCCACTTCTCCATTTCATTATTGTTTCGGAAAAGAAATTAGCTAATTAAACTCGAAGGTACAAAATACTTGACAGAAGAGCGATAACGGCCTTAGAGTAAATTCCCCAGGCCCTTCCCTGAAACTAAACTAATATAATGGAAAGTATCGAGCGACAGAATTGGAATGACCCACCAATCGTTTCGCTAAAGCAGCTCTTTGGGAAGATTTTGTTTAAAGCCGGTTGCACACGAGCAAGTTTCTCTTGAAAGTGTCATTGACAATTTTCATTTGCTCAAGTTTTCTTTGACAAGTTTTGCCTTCACAAGTTTTATTTGCTGGTGTGAACGAATGAACAAGTTTTCTTTGACAAATATTCACTGTAGCCAGCAATTCAATTAGACAGTGGACCAAAATTTCTTGACAAGTTTTCCTTGTTGACCCGTACAGACGAGCAAGTTTTGCAATGTGTCAAGTTTTTCCTTGACAAATGCACTTCTTCAAAAACTAGCATGCTAAGCCGGTTACAGACGAGCTAGTTTTCCTTGACAAGTTTTGATCTGACAAGCTTTATTTGCTGGTGTGTAAATGAAAACTTGTCAAGCTTTTCCTTGACAAGTGCTCTTGTTCAAAATCGAAAGCCGGTTATCGAGGAGCAAGTTTTCCTTGATAAGTGTCATTGACAATTTTCATTTGCTCATGTTTATGAACGACAAGTTTTCTTTGACAAGTTTTGCCCTCAGAAGTTTTATTTGCTGGTGTGAGCGAATAAACAAGTTTTCTTTGACAAATATTCACTGTAGCCAGCAATTCAATTGCACAGCGGACGACAATTTTCTTGACAAGTTTTCCTTGTTGACCCCGGCGTATGGACGAGCAAGTTCTGCTATGTGTCAAGCTAGTTTTTGAACAAGTGCGCTTGTCAAGGGAAAACTTCACAAGTTTTTCTTTACACACCAGCAAATAAGGTTTGTCAAGTCAAAACGTGTCAAGGAAAACTTGCTCGTCTGTAACCGGCTTTTAACTAGGACACTGGGATATTAAATAACTCTCGCCTCATACAATGAACCAGCACAAGGGTAAATTAAAATTTCCTTTTGGTTATTATTATTATTAAGAGTAACTGGGCTGAACCAAAATCTGTGTTTTGTCATCTTTCGACCGCTCGCCCGTTTAATTAGTGTTTAAGATGCATAGCAGCTGCAGATTAACATTTTTGTGGCCTTTAGAACGTAGACATTTCATGGATAAATCTACAAAACACATTCGGATTTAGTTTTCAGTTCTTCTTAGTATCTTTAATGCTAAGGGCGATTCTTTCCTAAAAATTGTAAATCATAATAAAGCTTGACACAAACTTTGCAAGGACGTCCAAGTTTTATTTCAGCCAATAAGCGTTCAGTTTTACAACTGATCATTTTTTCGCCCACCTTCCAATCATTAATTATGTAAATATTAAGTCAAATAGAACTCTTATTTACTTGTTGCATGTCCGCTGTGTTTGCATAAACGGTAAGAAACTACGTTCTCGTTAATTAAACACTCTGTTGACTTCCACAATGAAAATAAAAGTTCGCATATAGAAATCTACTGTTGAGATAAGGCAGTTGATAATAGAATTCCGAGAATCGAGATAAATAGTTTCTCCCTTCCACTCTAAAGTCATAAACAAACGTCCAAGTTACCCTCGGGGAGGAGAGGGGGGGAGGGAACTCCCAGTAAAATTGGGTGGGGGTGTGCGGCCCGCTTCCTGAAACCCTTACACTATTTCAGACCAAAATCTGCGATTTTCGCTACCTTATTTCAGACCTGACCAACAATTCGAGACCCTATTTCAGACCTATTTCACTTACTCGGTTGGCATAATTTGAGAAGGGCTTTTGTGACTTCTTCTAAAAAAAACCTACTAAATTCAGGAATAGAGTGGACAAACCATATCCTATTTCAGAACAAATGGTCAAAATCGATACCCCATTTCAGACCAAAACGGCTAAAAAAACATACCCTTTGGGGCCGCAGATACCTATATAGCACATATAAGGGAGTACTCCCCCCCCCCTCCCCCCTCCAGGCAATGTAACGGCGGACCGGTTATTTAGCATTCTTGCAGAGGCTGTTGAAAAAATTTTTTTTGAGAACAAGTTTTTTATTACGTTCAATACATTATATAATTACAGAATTACACTACGCTATTTAGTAATAAAGCTAAGCACAATACAGTTCAATATTTACATTTCCGTTACATTTCATATAGCACATTACTTACAATATATTATTCACAATACAATATTCACATTAAGGCAATTAAAATACACTAGCTATTAACATTTACATATGTATTCACGATTTAACATTAATAGATACACATTTACACTCCAAACATTGGTACAGTCGCATATGACGTACTCATGGCCCCCTGCTAGGCATGAATAGATTGTGCTAGTAAATCCAGCAAAAGGTGCTTGAAAATACACCCAAAAGTTGCTCTTAAGTTGCTCAAAAATTTAAAAGTTGCCACTCAAATTTAGAAAAGTTGCTTACTTTTGAAAGTCATTTTGTTCTAGATTACTACTCAAAACATGACGTTGTTATATGTAATTTAACATTATTTGTTCTGATCAATATAATCTTTAAGTTCAACGTAACTAATAATAGAAAGTATTTTCTAATGACGTTTCTAATGAGTAAACATCACAATGTTTGCAATAGACATCATAGTGCTGACTACTAAGAGTTGCCCCAGTGGCTATGGTAACCTCAATAGGGTCAATATCTGTATTATTTTCATTTTCCTCGTCAGACATTTCAGCTTCTAATTGTGATGCCTCGCACTACAGCAAATATCAAGATGGCAGGCGGGAAGCTCTATTGTTGGAGCAATCTCATACCCAGAGTCCTCAGGCTCTTTGGCCAGCGGTTAGTCACCAGGAGAGACTCTGGGATATTCTCTGGGATAATGGACTGCCATTTTCCCAGAAAATCTGGGGTAAAAGAATGGAAGCTGTTACGGGCCAGCCAATCAAACAATTTGATTTTTTCCCAGTATCCCAGAATCTCTCCTGGCAACTAACCGCTGGCCAAAGAGCCTGAGGACTCTGGCTACAAGATTGTTGTTGGAGCGAATAACCACTGGATCCACTGGATGAAGGCGCCCATTAGATAGAAAGCTGCTGTCCAGTTCGTGGGCGGTTATTTTATAAATCATTTGTAAGAACGTATGACATCCTTAGTTTTGACCAGTTTAAATAAAAACCTTTTAATAAAGACCTTTATGATGGTTTGGTCAGTTTTTAACTATTTGTTGACTCAAAAGTTGCCAAGGGAGGCAAAAGTTGCTCTAGGTTGCTCGCAGTACAAAAAGTTGCTGAAAACACTAAAAGTTGCTCAAAAGTTGCCGAGCACAATCTATTTATGCCTACCCCCTGCAGCACCCCCCCCCCCCTCCCCCCAAACTTTTTATTTATTAATTGGTGGATTGTAATACGAGAGAAAATAGGGAAAGCCTTATATTTTGGGGCATTGACCGCGTATTCTGCAAGTCCAAATGTAGAATCTCGCGACTAAAAATGAAAAGTAATGATATTTGTTTTTTAAGGGTTGGAGCATTAAGCCAATAACTAACGAAACTGATAAATCGAACAAAAGAAGAGGATTCTCTCTGTGCAGCCAGTTCTTAAAGTCTCGCCAAAAAGAGGAAGTTACCGCACGGTTCCAGAATAAGTGTATTAGTGTTTTCTCTTCCCTTTGGCAGAAGCTACAAAGGTTGTTATCAGTAAGGTTAATTTTTTCCAAAAAAGTATTACTGGCAAGTCTTCTGTGGAAGAGCTTAAACTGAAATATCAAAAGTTTTGAAATTTTTGTACACTCAAACGGTTTTCGATATATGGCTACCCAGTCCACAGGTTCATTTTCGAACATGCAGTCTACTGACCACTTCATTTGACTCTTTTGGGGCTTCTTTCGCCTTTTTTCTATTAGCTTTCGATACACAACTCGGGTTGATTTGCTGGCTTTAAGAAATTTTAGACGAAAGTTATCGTAGTGAGAGTCTTCAGTACGCCTCTCTTGTCACAAATGCAAATGCGCAAATGCTTTATGGCAAATGCTTTAATAATGGTAATTGAACTGAGTGGAGTGCAATTTGGTCTGAAATCATACGCGTGATTTCAAAATCGAACGAGCGCGCAGCGCGAGTTTGATTTGAAATCACAAGTATGATTTCAGACCAAAATTGCATGACACGAAGTTCAATTACCACTTTATTACACCCAGTTTGAAATCACACAGTTTTTTGCTACTATTAATATTCGTTTATCCATGAAATTTGTTAGGTTAGAATTATTTTGATGAGTTACAGAAAGGATGCGATTTAGAGTAAAAAATGGTGCAATTTGGGAATAAATTGCACTGTTGAGAGCCAATCAGATTGCAAGGAACACTAGTGATTTCAAAATGGGTGTAATAATGGTTGAATTCACACCGAGGAAGGACAAAAAGGAAGGGTGAATTTTACAACAATCTTTAAAATCTGAGAAAAATGGAAAAGTGGACTCATTGGTCATTAGGTCGCTAATATTTTGAATTCCGCTGGCAGCCCATGGCTTAAAGTACATTGGTTTATTTCCGATTCGTAAAAGGGAGTTAAACCAGATGGATTGTGAACGGAGCCGGCTGACGGAAGCCATGTGATTTTCAAAGGCCATTTCTGACCAAATTTGCAGTAGTTCTAGAAGAAAAAGATCTGATATTCCGACTGTTAACAAATTCTTCTGGTTCAAATTACCTTTAAAAATGGTTATGCCACCAAAGTCATACAGATGCGAGTCAAAGAAGAATTTGCATCTTGCGCGGTTATTTTGCTTTAGATGTTTCTTAATCAGGCCAGTTTGACCAAGTTAGTGACATCAATCATTTTTAGTCCACCTTGTTCGTAGTCGCTTATTATGAAATCACGCTTAATTTTGTCACCCCTACCACCCCACAGAAAATTATAAAAAAGATCATTAACTTCTTTGACTGCTTCATGGTCCGTTGACAGGGGCGACAAAATGTAGACGAGTTGCGAAACAATTAAACTTTTTAAAACTTTTAACGTTATTTTATCTAATAGACTTAAACGACGTATTCCCAACGGCCCAGACTAGCTTTTAGTTTTGTTAATTTTTCATCGTAATGTAATTTCATCATAAGTACCGGGTCAGTGGACAACCATACACCTAAAGTTTTAACCTTATCCCTCATCCATTTTAGCTCAGTTTCGGGGTAGAGCTTCTCCTCACTACCTGCGTTAGCACCAATCCAAGTGCTTCAGTTTTATGGCGGTTTAGGCGGAGTGCAGATATTTTGCTGAATAAATCCAATACCTTCAAAGAGGTAGTAAGAGACCTACTTGACCAATCTAAAATCAGAGTAGTATCGTCAGCATATTGACTAATTATAACTTCGCGTCCGTTGACCGTTATTCCTTTGATATCGCAATCTTCCTTATAACTTCTGCAAGAACTTCTACGCAAAGAATAAATAAGTAAGGACAAAGAGGGAAGCCTTGCCTTACCTCTCTCCCAAGTTTGAAAAAATCACTTGACCATCCGTTATTCAAAATACAGCTTTCCGTGTCGTTATAGAAAAGTTTGATCCAGTTGATAATTGTCGGGCCAAAATTAAAATGCCGAAAGGTTTTTTGAATGAAAGACCATTCCACCGTATCAAAAGCATTTTCAAAATCAAGAAATAGCATTAGCCCTGGAATATATTTGGCGGCTGTATACTTAATGGTAGCATCAACAAGTCTAATATTTTCCCCTATAAATCTGCCCTTAAGAAAGCCAGTCTGATCGTGATCTATAAGATTAGGAAGAACACGTTTTAGACGATTCGCGATAGCCTTTGCGGCTATTTTCAACAGAGATATTTGGCGCCAATTTTTAGCAAAATAAAGTTCACTGTCATTTTAATTTTTGGGATAAGTTTGATAACGCCGCGTTTTTGAGAAACAGAAAGATGCCCGCAAAGGTATGCACAGTTGTAAGAGTTAATAAGTAAATCAGATATGTCTTTCCAGAAAACTTTCTAAAATTCGGCCGGTAAACCATCGGAACCTGGTGTTTTATTGCATTCAGTTTCTTTCACAGCTCTTAGACATTCCTCCTTCGTCAAAGGGTCCTCACAGAACCGCTGTTCAATCTTATACGAGCGAATATTATCCACACCAAAAACGTAATGCAAACGCCAAAAGAAAAAGGATTTGAGCTTGCGCTTAAAGGAGTCCAGGGAAGTAGCTAACTTCATGTCGTCAGGAATACTATTCCACAAATAGTAATTCTTGTTGAAGAAAAAATCACGAAAAAGTGAGGTGCGAGTTCTGTTTGTCCTAAGATAAAGTTCAGAGCTAGCTCGGCGAGAGCACTCCCTTAGAAAGAAAAAATATTCATCAAAGTGTCGTGCAAAAATTACATCTTTCAAGGACTTATAAAAGAAAACTAAATCTAGATATTCTAACCAATAATTTAGCGGAGGAAAATTTAATTTAATCAGACGGTCCTTGTAACACAGATCTCTGTCTCTACCTACAATCAAACGCGTGGCTCTTCTCTGTACCTGCTCGATGAGGATTAACTGATTTATAACAGACTGAGGGGCCCAAACTTGCGAGCAATAACATAAATGAGAGCGTACTAGTGAGCAGTAAAGGCGCAAAAGAGCATTACTATCGACCAGACCCGCGCAATTTCTCTTTAGGAAACCCAACATCCTATTTGCCTTAGCAACAATCGTAACTGTGTGCTCCTTCCAAGAGGTGTCATTGGCAATCATAACCCTATGATCCTTTTCAGATTTAACCACCTCCAGGTCAATTCTAAGTAAACTGTAAGTACGTGATAGGCTTACACGTTTCCTAGATATGCGCACATTTTTACATTTGGCAGGATGAAAATACATTTCATTGCGCAAGGACCAAGCTAAAAGTGAATCTAAATCCTGCTGTAAATTTACAAAATCAGACTCTTGCTTTATGATCTTATAGCACTTTGAGTCATCAGCAAACATTGCAATCCTTGCACTAGAAACTGCGTTTGGTATATCATTAATAAATAGTTAAAATAACATCGGTCCAAGTATGGACCATTGCGGGACCCCAGACCCTACTTCTGACCAGGTAGAACAAGTTCCATTTACTACGACTCTCTGTTGTCTTCCAACAAGATAGGAGCTGAACCATGAGAGCAAGGGATCCGCAATTCCTTACATTTTTAACTTAGACACCAACTTAGCAGGGCAGACTGAGTCAAATGCTTTTGCAAAATCCAAATATATCCTGTCAGTCTCGACTCCACGATCCAGGGCTTGCCCAATGTCTTGAAAAATTCAAGGAGCTGAGTCACGCATGACTTTCCTTTCTGAAACCCATGCTGAAAAGGATACAGAGCGTTTTTTATGTGAGGGACGAGACGGGAAGCTACACATCGTTCCTGAACTTTAGAAATGACAGGCAGCAGGGATACGGGCGGTAATTTTCGGCGAGGTTGCTTCGCAATTGATTTAGAATTTCCTTGTCCGTTGTTACAAAACTTCCATCTGCTTGTTTTAGTTGAGAGAACGTTGCTTGCTTAAAATGTCTTTTTTCTAGATTTAGGAAATACTTTGTTTTTTTCACCCTCATTAAACCACCTACATCTAGCCCTCAATATTGAACCCTTCGTCTTGTATTCAATAATTCTTTCATGTTCCTTTCTTTTGTTTTCTAAAGAATTGAAAACATCAGCTCTATCGGTTGTGTTGATTTCGTTAGAATCAATGTGTTGTGTAAGTCGTTAATTTCCTTCTCGAGTTGTTCTGCACGACGTGAAATTTGGCTTTTTTTTGCGGTGGCATATTTTATTGAATGTTCTCTGATTTTAAGCTTAATCATCTCCCACAACAAACGCATTGACCGCGTTATCATGCAAATATTCGTTGTGGGTTTCTTCAATGACTGTTCGAATTTGATTTATATACTCAATTTCATTCAGGAAGGAGGTCCCCGGAGGACCCGGTCCTCTTGAATTAGAGTGTGAAGCAAAATTTCGACGTTCGACGTTTGAACTGGGTCTAAGACTCTCCACGTATCAACTAGATCAAGTTTAGTAGCAAAGTCTCTGACACTTTCAAGGCACTTTCTGTGGGTAGTGGGATTCCCGCTTTTTTTGTCTGCATCTAATCTAAAACAAGGTTAAAAGCACCGCCTAAAATTATATCATCACATTTCAAAATCGAGCAAATGGGCGAGAAGCGTTTCAAAGAAACCCGGGTCATCATTATTAGGTGCATACAGTGTGGCTAAAGTAATACATTTCTGATCAATCTCGATGTCACAAATTATGTACCTGCCATTTGGATCGCAAAATAGTTGCTAATGTTAAAAACAAAACTATTATGAAATAGCATAGTAACTCCACCCTGGTTACTAGCGTTGCCACAAAAAATAGTTTTATACCCCCATTCAGCAGACCACAAGGGATTTGTCTTTTCGAAACAATGCACTTCTTGAAGCATATAGATAGATTATTTTTTCTTTCTGAGCCAATTGAACACTTTACGTCTCTTCAAGCTGTCCCCCAGGCCTCTCACATTAAGAGAACAGATACTGAAATTCATTGCTACAGAAATAGAAAATTGAAAAGTGGATGTTGCAAGCTGGCCAGCCACTGCGTGTTAAAGGAATTAAGATGCGACAGAAATAAAGAGAAACCTTGGAACAAACAAATAACACAAAAGAAAAAAAAAGAGGTGTTAACTAAGTTGTGAAAACCATTGCAAAAAATACACAAAGACCACGTAGTATTAACACATCTAATAAAAGACATTGTAGAGCGGATTCTTAGCAGCCTATTTAGCAAAGCGATCAAATGGGTTCATTAACAGCCTTTTTTTTTAGACGAAAGAAAGAAACCGAGAAAACAAAAAGATGCAAATTAGCTATGAAAGAGATACGAAAAATAATTATTTAAGAAAGTCTGGAACATTTTGAAAGTTGTATTTTTCGTTATTAATAACTAAAAATCTTCCAATGACTTTTACGTTTGTTAATCCATGCTCGTTTCTCGCCTTCATCATTGCCTTAATAAGAGTTTTTCGTTCTTCCTGAATAGCCCTAGCGATATCTTCCGTTACATACGCGCCCGTATGATCAACAGAATGTTTTAGCTTGCCTCTGTGTTTCCAGACCTCATCTCGATCTTCGCGACTTAAAAATCTTGCAATAATCGGCCGACATCTTCCTTCCCGTTTCTGTCCCACTCTATGCACAGCATGAAAGCGAATACCATCGGTATCAATTCCCAAAACTGTTGATATACTCCTGTACTAAATTTCGGAGAACAATATAGTCTTAACAGTAGTCTTATTGTTATTGTGCACGGTCAACCCCCAAAATAGCAAACAAAAACATATAACAAAGAACTTTGCAAGGTTTCATAACCATTTCCCTCTATGAATTATGATGACACTAGCAAAACAAAACCACAAAGCAACGAATTTTCAAACGTTTCCGTTTTGGCTTTTTCGAAGGAGATCAGTCCGGCGATTCAGTACCATAGAAAGAAAAAGATGACTTTGTTTTCCAACTACAGGATTGAATTAAATGAAGGAACATGAGATCATATCGCTAGTATTTTTCTGTGCTGAGATCTTGTTCAAACTCGTTATTACGCCCACATGCATCAAATGAAACAAAAATTGATGCCAACAAAAAAATAATAATAAAAAATAAGCAGTACTAGAATACCGAAAGGGATGGAAAATGTAATATTCAAAAAATGAAATAGAAAATTTAACAGACAAAATTAAAGAAAATTAAAAGGTGGAAAAACCTCAAAAACTGTTATTTGGAAGGTGTTTACGCAATAGTTAGATATATATTCTCATTCACGTTTTTCTGGATCGTTAAAATTGATACACTAAGGAACTCGGCGTTTTTTGCCTATTTTAAACGGTGATAGTTTATTGTGTTATAGGATGTCTTTACTCTTTACACCAAACTTTTAAATACAAGTCCAAAGATGTCTCATTTTTGAATATATATATATATATATATATATATATTTTTTTTTTTTTTTTTTTTTTGCGTTGGCGGTTGCTGCCACTGTAAATTAACGGGAAGAAACTTGCCTTCATATTCAGTCCAAAGAGAAAAAACCAAAACTTACTGCTGAATGATTGTTTGTGAATGGTAGAATGGAGCAATTCATACAAATAGTTCATTCTCTTTATTTTCGCCTCATCACTCCGTAAGGGTTTTTGTTTTCATGTCTCGACAAGTAGACAAACAGCAGAAAAAAAGTTGGTTGTCTTGTTGTTAGTTATCTTTCCCACACAACTTATTTTGCAAATCACTTAAGAAAAACATTACCGATATTAAAAAATGATCACCTGCTCCAAATATTTTCGCGCTATTGTTCCTAAATACATAATCAATTCTGTCTTTTACTTTGAACATGATAATGATGACATGGAACCAGCATCGAGATGTCGATCGTTTTTAATATCGCCAATGTTCCTTCCCATGCTCATCCCGGGAATTTTGAAAATTTGACCGTTCAAGACTTCATTTTGGGCGTTTTGAAGGACGTTACATAACAAATCAGAGAGTCAGAATCAAACGTAAAATAATACTCAAGGATTTTGCAGCGTTATTGGGTCTTTCCTGTTTGGGCTTCGAGCTGTAACTGAAGTAGTCTTCCTGCAATTTAATAGTATCGACATAGCAGGAGTTCACATGGCGGACATAAAATGAAAACGGCTCAATGAATTGAGTTTTATTTCAAACTACTCAATAAGAGAGTCAGGACGCGAGTACTACAGTTACTTTGCGTTTACCCTTTTGTAATTATAACTTACTTGTAAACGGACTTTCCCGGCCCGTGGGAAGGGGGGAGGGGGGTGGGGGAAGGGGAAGGGGTGCGCACGCACACATCGCACTCACCCTCCCTACGGGCCTGTGATACAGAGGTTGTCCTGATGACCAAAATTGAGCCCACGTTGTACAATAAATGAAAGGCTTCTATCGAAGATGATGTTGAAATGATCAGCCAGAACTTCAGGATTGGTAAAAAGTAAACAACTTTGTTTACGCGCTTAAAGGCAGTTTCAGTGGAAGACGGAACGGCGGAAAGCAAAATGTCAAAGAAGACAGTGAAGCAGTGTTTTGAGAGAGCTTTGGGGCTTTGCATCGACTGTCTGTATATCGTGGCCGTCGTTTTGAGGTGTATTTTGACAGCTTTCATCCAGCAGCGTTACATCACAGAAGTCTAGTTCTATCTGAGAATAACTATCTGAAAATAACTGAACTCGGGAACGCCTTTTTGGTTGTTCTCAGGGAGGGTATTTTTTGAGCATCGTTTGATGACATTTTCTGGAGTTGTTTTAAGCTTCGCACTTTGCACGTGCGCTCCTTTAGTCGTTTAGTTGAAGATGAGCTGAATTTACTTCGAAATGCTTGAATTTCTTTTTCAAGATCCAAATTTTGCTCTGAAAGAGCTTCTATTTTTCGACTACAAGGTCTACACACTCTACAAGACTGTAAATGAAGAGTTATAGGGCGTTCAATCAGTTCAGTCATGAATCTGTTCAAGAAGACGATGTCATGTATTTAGATTGAACGTCGCTTTTACGCCATAGAGAGGTTGCACAACACAAAGAGAAAGAATCTTTTTGCCTTGCTAAATTTCTCCTCGTGTTCTTAACTGGAGTATTTGGAGATGTAGGAGTATCCACTGAGGCCATGCCTCGAAAAACTTTTGTGTTGCAAAGCTTCACGCGCCTATTCCCGCCACGAGCGCATTAGACACGGAACCGGAAACCGTTAATGAAACCGGAGGCCTTTTTTCAGGTTGGGAACAAAGCAATCTCGTCCCCAAAGCCTACGTTACCCTTGTCCAGCGGAACGGGCAACGGCGCTGACCAAAACGATCGCAGCCTCTGGGAACGAGATTAGGAACGAAGCAGTTTCTTAGCAGCCGTTGCGCATGCTCAAATAAAAAAAACCACGACTTCCCGTCTTTCGCTCTTCTGACAAGACAAAGGGTAGACTCTGCTCGCAGGGTACCTCAGTCTATGGTGCTTTTGTAATCGCTAAGTGTAACTCGTCCTTTTTGCCGTGTAATTATTCGTAAATAGTGTGAAACAAATGAACTGAACTGTTTTTTTCGCTGTTTCACTAATTCGCAGAGGTTTTTTTCTCTACCTCTTTGTCTTGCTGTTTCTCACTATTTCGTCACAAGTTTTCTCGTCCTCTGTGTTCCTGTTTCTCCAGAAGAGAGGAGAGGGTTGAATTAGAGAGCTTTGCTTCATTAAACAAGATTTATTACGGCAAAACAGAATAGTGAGGGAAAACCTTCCAAAAAAGTCACCATTAAAACGAGAACGCCAGACGTAGCGCTTTCAAAACGTTTGTTTTATTTACAGCTTTTGTCTTTTAAAGGAATTAATATTAAATAAGAAGCTCACATGGTACTTTCGAATAGATGTGATGATCTGTTCTATAAAATTGAAACAAACTGACAAAAGATGCTAAATTTTAGGTTCGTTTTACATAAACTCCAATATAAATACCATACCTCTCATACGCGCAAGCTAAAGTGCAACTCATGACTACTTTAAAGTAAAACAGTTCGTGATTTGGCTAGGTCTGCAAAGACCAAGGGAAAGTGCATCTGAGTGCTTGCAGGTACAAAAAAGGAACAATAATTTAATAATTTCAACACTTAAACTGCTTCAAGTCCCTTGACCAGATGATTACCCGCAATGCTGCTATGCGCGCAAGCAAGCGAAATAGCGATTCTTTCTGTGCACCTTTATTTCCTTGTCACGTAAACACGCGGTAACGCATCGTGTTCCTATCTCGCTGCAGTGCGAGAGAGTGGGGCCGAGAAGGATAGAAGAGGGACTGAATACGAAAACAAGTGATTCGGCCGCAAGTTGGCGTGAAACAGAAATCGCTTATTATTCCGGATCCACAGGACGAGGTGTGTTTCCCAAAAAAGTCCCGGATACGTTATAGGGGCAACAACTTATTGGCCTGGACAGAGGTCATTGCCACAAATTTTAACTTTCTTAACTTTAAAAGCTAACACGTTGAAAGATTTAACATGTGGGAAAGCTTGAACTGAGTAGAAATACCAGGGATCAAATGAAAACGGACTTTTCAAAACAACGGAGTACTGCCGTCGAAGATTAAGAGGACAAACAAGAAAAGGTTATGACGACCATACTCTCATGATACTCTGACGATGAAAATGGGATCAGATGGGCGCATGGCAAAGTGGGCAGTGATTAAGTGCATTGATCTCCTGTTCGTAGGCGCGGTGTTTACATGTGCTACACATCCAGAACTGATAATCCATCAGTGGACGACTGCTCACTATGCATGTCGGGAACTTACTGTCACAGTTCGGACAAACTTGGCTCCTGTGGAAGGAAAAAAAGAGAAATGCAATATGGCAACCACATTTTGATGTGTAACTTAGTTGGCATAACTTTCATGTTTTACGATCATTTTAGTGTTATGTTATTGGTTAACCCATTGACTACCGGCTGTTTTTACATTTTCGGAGTGATTTTCCACCTATAAACGATGAATAGCAATTCGTGACTCTTTATTTGAACTACCAGGGAAAAGTGCTGCTGTCCTAAGCCACTGGAGGCTCAAGGTTTCTGAAAACGTCATTTTGACGTAGCTATTTTTTATCCGTGAAGCGACAACAATGGCCCAAGTTCGCGATCGGTTTGCTTGCGATTTCTGCTAAATTTACAGCCATTTTTCATCTTTAGCGGCTGCCTGATGAGCATCATTAAGCGTGACGGTAGCTAAGAGTCCACTTTCTCAAAGAATCGAGCAAGGTGATGTACGTTGTTGTTGAATTTGGCTTGTTACTCGAAGAACTGGGAATTTGGCCGGTCGAACACTTAGTACCTTTGGGACTCGGCTATTGATGAATTTCTCGACCTACCGCTACATATTTTGGAATTTCTGAGTACTGAAGATGACCACAAGCAGGAATTTTTGGCAGTAGGTCGGAGTGGCTGTAGACTTAGTTTATATGTGAAAGAATTGGGAGAAGGAACGGGTGCTGTCAAAAATTCTCGTCATTTCCCAGCATGCAATGTGGTCAAGATGTTGAAAATGGCGGAAAGGCCCGAATGCACTGGAACAAAAGGCTGTATCTACGCTCGGGAGAAGAATATGGACAAAAAAAGTCATTTCTAAGCTAGAAGAAGAACTGAATTTCGTTATGATGGTTGAAGTTTGGTTTTTTGGTGATGATTTCCTTAAAAAAACATGAAGGCAAAAAGGGGCATTTTTGTGGTTTCTCTTTGACGTTAAAAACGGTCAGTTTCGTTCTTGTCCAAACTCAAAAGGCCATATTTGGTAAAAATCGCTACGTTTCTTGCATTTATTGGATATCCAAATTTAAAGGGCATTCCATTTGGTGCTCACAACTAACAGTTAAGGCAATATTCGTGCGATTGAGAAAGTTGCAATGTTTTGAAGCATGGGAGATTTTTACGGCCGGTTTTGGCCGGCACGGGTGCCAATGGGTTAAAATCAATTTCTTTCATAAAGTATATAGGAAATCCCTTAATACTCTCGGGAGCAAAGCATCCTGATGAATGTTCGACAGCCAAACCGAAATAGGGCGCAAATGAGCAAATTTCCACACGCCAGAAGCTTCTCTTGAAGAGCAAGGATCAATGAATCTTTGATATCTCATTAATTTTTTCCTCGGATGAAATTAAAGGGACTATATCATCCAACAGGCATGCGTGAGTTGGTCAGAAAGCTTTTGAAAACGTTAGCCTAACTTTTTCAAATGCTGTCCAAGGTTCCAAGTAGCTGATTTCATCTCTTTGAATCGCGTTAATCTTGAGAAAAATTGAGGAAGGTTTTGTTCACAATCAGTCTTAAGGAAATACAGACGGCTTTTGTATCAATATCTTTTTGAGATTTGGCTTTGGAAGAATTATTTTCGTGGAATTGTGATCTCTACTAGCGGCGGTCGTTGTGCTGGCAGCGGACGAAAGACAATTTACGACAGCAACGCCGTCAGACGCAAAGTTTGGGAACGTAGAAATCAGAGGATTTGTCTGGATTGTTTAATTTATTCTTCTTGGGTATCGGCGAAATTAAAGTGCGGTTATTCCACCGTTTCCAGGTTCGCGGCACATCTTCTTTGATGCTTTGCATTTGATAAGACATTTATGCTTTGCGGTTTGTTTTGACATGACTTTAATTTCTTCGTGTAACAAGTACATAAAATGGTGCAAAGCACTTTGCAGTTTTACAGGGGAAACCATTGGTTTTTGAGGTAGTTTTTCGAGAACAAGTATTCATGCAGATGCAAGGATCGGTCTAAAAACCAAAGGGATACAAAGTAAGTCACTGTCATCAAAAGTGTTTGCCACAATCGATCCGAAGAGAAAGTGCTGGAAAGTGCTGGAAAACTGGGCTAGGTCATCAGACAACATACAAAGCGAATAGACAGGCTAGACTCACCACAGTAGACTCGCTTTCGACAACAGCAACGACAATTTCAATGATTTCGAAAAAACAGGCACGTAAATTCTCCTCTCCGCGTTGTATGAAAGTGTTGTCGGCACGTAGGAAACAATGGCTGGCGTCCGGGCGAGCGAGACTGTTGTGATGAGCTGTATGCAAATTAGTGCCAGCCGGTCCCTACTGCGCATATGCCCCAGCTGACATAGTCCCTTTAATACAACAGATAACCGACTATTGTCTGTTCGCATCGCTACTGATTTAAACATCCACCCTCAAGTAAGCTTTACTGGGGGACTGTCACACCTGTCTGCCCTTCTTAATTGGTTGCAAGTTCGCTTACTCACTCCATCCAGAACAGGCCCAAAGGCTGGTATTTCGCGGTGGTGGTTGCAATGTCCAGTAAACCGCACCCCTCTCTATTCACCGTCAACAGAAGTGCAGTATCAAAAGGTTTACAGAATGTCCACGACATTATTTTTACGTTTCTCTCTTCTGTCATTCGGTCGGTCCTCAATTTCAAGAAACACCTCCGTAGCTATTTCTCTTTTCCCGTTTTCTTTTGAGGCGTTTCGAGGCAAAGTGTGGCAAAATATTTCTTTGATTAAGAATTGAGTTCAAATTCACATGATTTATGTACTCGATTTGATCGAGGTAATTAAAAGCAATTTGACGATAGTGGTCTTTTGACAGCATTGCGGTACATGAAAAAGTTTGCCCGGACTTCTCGCAGGGAAGAGGACTTTAAAAATGCCCGGAGCGGGTAACGGGTAACAGGTAACGGGTAACAGGTAAGGGGAACGAAAAACGAGAACGGGAAACGGTGAACGAGGAACGGGGAACGAGGAACGAGGAACGAGGAACGAGGAACGGGAACGGGGAACGGGGAACGGGGAACGAGGAACCGAGAAAAGGGAACTGGAGTAAGGGGAAGGGAACGAAAAACGAGAACGGGAAACGGTGAACGAGGAACGGGGAACGAGGAACGAGGAACGAGGAACGAGGAACGAGGAACGGGAACGGGGAACGGGGAACGAGGAACGAGGAACGGGGAACGGGGAACGGGGAACGGGGAACGAGGAACCGAGAAAAGGGAACTGGAGTCTGGGAACCAGTGAACAGCGGTGATCCGCAAAAAAATTCAAAACCTCCGAAGAAGGAAAAGAAAATGGTCTGGGAACCAGTTTTGAGAACATGTCTACGCATGTGCGAAGGTTGCGGAGGTCCTGGGCTCTATCGTAGTATAGTTTGTAAGCTGTACGGAAAGGTGAACATTTTGCCAACTTTTAACGCCGTTTTCCGCATATTTAAGGCCGAAATTATTACCACAGGTAGATCTTTTCATGGGTTATTTAATTCCCGCTCTTATCTTGCTAGATGATCTAGATGCTAGAGCCATCCGAAGCTTGTACGTGGCGTGATTAAAGTAGACCCGGGAGGCAAAGTATGGTGCAGTTGAATGCCATCGTAAAGATTTTGACCATATTTAAGAAATCTTTGGCTGATTTCAACAATACAGGGTTATGTCAACCTTCTTCTCTCGACGTGATTTTCTGCCTCTTCAATTTTCGTTCCCTTTTATGTTGTTAGCCCAGAAAGTTTTCTTTATGGCAAACGCAGGAGTACTGCACATATGGCTACAACTGCCATGCGTCGAGAGCAACACACCCAGTTTAACGCGGTTACTGCACGTTGATACTACAAGTAGCTCTTCTGTGTGTGTGTGTGTGTGTGTGTGTGTGTGTGTGTGTGTGTGTGTGTGTGTGTGTGTGTGTTTGTGTGTGTAATGATCGTTTCTGCCTTTCCCATTTTTTTTCTCCTATTACGGTTATAACCATCTTAGTAGTCTTGTTGCCCAGCTCAAGTGTATTAATGAATTCAATCAGAAAAGTGGCAATTTTACGGAGTCTTAAAAATGGCGATTTTAAGGACTCTTGAAAGTGGCAATTTTAAGGAGTCTAAAAAATAACGATTTTAAGGAGTCTTCAAAGTTTACTAAACTTATGGTAATTACTTTTTAATGTAAATTTCCCAATTTTGTTTCCTGAGTTACATAAGTTGCTTTGGGTTATCTTTTTTAGTCTTTTTCCAAAGGGGACTTAGCCCAGATGCTGATAGCGATCCGAGAGTGGTACCAAATCAACAAAATATTTCTGCCGTAAAGGATGAGGGGGTGGAGTGGGGGTGGCGTGGGAGGCGGGGACGGGGATAAATTTTAATTTTCTCTTCTTTTAACAGTTAATATGATTTGCATGAACCAAAAAACAAACAAACAAGGAGAGAAACCAAGTGAGTACTAAAATAATATAAACAAGGGTCAGTACGAATTTCTGGAGCCCTGTTTTGAAAAATCCAGGGATATTTCAGTTCTTTTTTTACGACTTTTTTGGGCACGCACGTGCGTACAGGTAGCCACGCCCTTGCATTTATGCAGGTGTAACAGTACTGATTAAATGTTATTAGGGAAATGGCATATTGAAACTTCCTCTTTAATTTTGTCATCAGTAGGATTCTTATAGGCTAATCCGACATAATTATTTTTTGTCGTCTTTTACGATCCTCCAAATTAATAACTGTAAAAAAGCTGTGTTATAAATGCTTTGGACATCACAGAACCGAGCAGTAAGCTACCTCGTTTTCTCTTTCTCAGAAGGAAAATGGCGATGACAAACTTTACCGCAAATGCGAACCGAAAATTATTTGACGCTATTTGTACAACAGAATTAGTCAAAGGAAGATTCAACGAGCTGATTGCCGTCATAGCATTAAACATTTTTCTCTCCATATCCGCATTTCTAGGGAACGCTCTCATCCTAGCTGCCCTTCACAAGGAGTCTTCTCTTCATCCGCCGTCCAAACTCTTGTTTCGTAACCTGGCGATAACTGATCTTGCTGTCGGTATCATTGTAGAACCTCTTTACGCAACTTATTTTATATCTGTGCTGAATGAACAGTGGAATATTTGTCGCGTTTTGTTTTCGAGTCTTTATATCACGGCCTATATTTTGTGTGGAGTGTCGCTGTTAACAGTGACCGCAATAAGCGTGGACAGACTTCTCGCTTTGTTGTTAGGGCTCAGATACAGACAAGTTGTAACTTTAAATCGAATCTACGTAACCCTCATTGGTTTTTGGCTTATGTGCATTATCTGTTCGGCAATGTACTTGTGGAATCCTTACATACCCTTGTGGTGTGCTTGCAGCGTTATATCACTATGCTTAGTCATCTCAGTCTCCTCTTACGCCAAGATATTCTTCACCCTTCGTCATAACCAAGTTCAAGCACAGGGACAGCAAATCCAAAACGTTCTACCGAACAGAGCACGATACAAAAAGACAGTGAACAGTGCACTGTGGGTGCAGTTAGCGTTGGTTGCATGTTATCTCCCATATTTTACGACAAAGATTGTTCTTCTCCAAAGAGAACTATCGCGACCCGTTCTTGTTGCTAGGTTATTTACATCGACTTTTGTTTTACTAAATTCGTCATTAAACCCAATCCTGTACTGTTGGAAGATCAGAGAAGTGAGGCAAGCGGTGAAAGATATCGTCAAAGGACTGTTTTGTTCCTCAAGTTAATACTTACGTTATGTACTGCCTTCGTTACATCCGTTTAATTCTTATATTACTATGGAAAATAAATAGAAAAACTCGGGGTGAAATAGGTAAATAAGATTTTAAAACTGTGCTTTTGTTTTTGCTACGAGGTACTCACAATACAACTGTAGTCATTGCAAAAAACAGCAAAATAGCGAATAGACTTGTGTGAAAATTTTTTTGTAACCTGAAAGAGTGGAAGGGAGAAACTGATTACTTCGATTTTTAGTTATCAATAACATTTTTCATGTGATAAAATGTATAAGCAAATAAGGTGCCACACAACAAATATAATTTTCCTTCCTTTGAACAATTGATCAGCTTACCGTCTCTGAGCGGAAACTTGGAACCATCTCACAGTTACTAGTAGCTGCGTCCAAGGCGCAAATAAGATAACATACACAAAATGTTTGGTAAAAGATGTTACATGCACTGGACAGTTTTATTCAAAATGATTGAATTTCAAATTTTCTCAAAAAAAAAAAAAATGTTCCCTGAGGAGCAAACTTCCTGTTTGATGATGATTCGGTTTCAGTTGGACTCAACCAACCTGACTGCTTTGTCAACTTTTCCACTCCTACTTTTCATTATTGTTTCGGAAAAGAAACTCGGCATGCAGCTAATTAAACTCGAAAAAGTTCTCGACAGAAAAGCGATAAGGGCCTTAGAGTGAATTCCCCAGGCCCTTCCCTAAAAATCGTTCTTGAAACCAAACTAATGGAGAGTACCGAGCGACAGAATTGAAATGACCCACCAATCGTTTCGCTAAAGCAGCTGTTTGGGAAGATTTTATTTAACTAGGACATTGGGTTATAAAATAACTCTCGCCTCATACAGTGAACCAGCACAAAGTGAACTTTTTCCTTTGTTGTAGCGTTCCTAAAATGGTATTTGCTGAAATGTAAATTAAAACTTCTTTTTGGTTATTAAGAGTAACTGGGCTGAGCCAACATTTGTTTTTTGTCATCTTTCGACCGCTCGCACGTTTAATTAATGTTTTAGATGCATAGCGCTGCAGATTAACATTTTGATGGCGTTTAGAACGTAGATATTTCATCAAATTGCAGGTTTTCAAATGGATAAATCTACAAAACACATTCGGATTTAATTTTCAGTTCTTCTTAGTTATCTTTAATGCTAAGGCCGGTTGCTTGATAAAAATTGTGAATTATGATGAAGCTTGACACAAACTTTGCAAGGACGTCCAAGTTTTATTTCAGCCAATAAACGTTTAGTTTTGCAACTGATCATTTTAGCGCCCACCTTCCAATCATTATTTATGTACATATTAAGTCAAATAGAAGTTAAACGACTTTTATTTACTTGTTGCAAGTCCGCTGTGTTTGCATAAACGGTTCTCGCTTGGTTTTCGTTAACTCAACATTCTGTTGATTTCCCGATAATGAAAATAAAACGTTGGCATGTAGAAATCTACAGTTGAGATAAAGCAGTTGATAATAGAATTCCGAGAATCGAGATAAATAGTTTCCCTCTTCCACTTTCAAGTCATAAACAAACGTTCAAGCTACTCGGGCCTGTGTAACGCGGACGGTTATTTAGCATTCTTGCAGAGGCTATTGATATACTCCTGTACTAAATTTCGGAGAACAATATAGTCTTAACAGTATTCTTATGACACTAGCAAAACAAAACCACAAAGCAACGAATTTTAAGAAGTTTCCGTTTTGCCTTTTTCGAAGGAGATCAGTCCGGCGATTCAGTACCAAAGAAGGAAAAAGATGCCTTTGTTTTTAATATTCGAGTAGAGGATTGAATTTAATGAAAGATTAATAACATGAGCTCATTTCGCTAGTATTTTTCCGTGCTGAGATCTTGTTCAAATTCGTTAGGACGCTCACATGCATCAAATGAAACAAAAATAAGAGAAATTAATTCGAATTAAAAAAATTAGCAGTATTTCTAAAAACTAGAATACCGAAAGGGATGGAAAATGTAACTTTCAAATAATAAAATAAAATATTTTGACAGACAAATAAAAGAAAATTAAAAGATGGAAAAACCACAAAAACTGTTACCTGGAAGCAATAAGAGTAAGCAGGTGTTTACCCAAAAGTTTGATACATATTCTCTTTTACGTTTTCTGCATGGATCGTTAAAATTGATACACTGAGGAAGCTCGGCGTTTTTTGGTCTGTTTTCAACGGTTTTTTTTTTTTTTTTCTGTCGTTTATTGTGTTCATAGAATGTCTTAACTCTTTACACCAAACGTTTAAATACACGTCCAAACAAGTCTCGCTTTTGAATAAATTCAGTTTTGCGTCGGCGGTTGCTGCCATTGTAAATTAACGAGGTGAAAATTGCCTCTATATTCAGTCCAAAGAGGAAAAAGACAGAGCTGACTGCTGAGTGATTATTTATGAATGGAAAAATGGAGCAATTCATACAGATAGTTCATTCTTTTTATTTTCGCCTCATCACTCCATGTTAGGCTAAAATAAAGGGTTTTGTTTTCATGTCTCGACTGGCAGACAAACAGCAGAAAAAAAGTTGGTTGTCTTGTTGTTAGTTGTCTTTCCCACACAACTTATTTTGCAAAACATTTAAGAAAAAACGTTAGCGATATTAAAAACGATCACCTGCTGCAAGTATTTTCGCGCTATTTTTCCTACATTCATAATCAATTCTGCCTGCCTTCTACTTTGAACTTGATAATGATGACATGGAATCATCGAGACGTCGGTCGTTTTTAACATCGCCAATGTTCCTTCTTAAATGTTCTAGAAATAATGTTATTCACAAATGTCTATTAACTTGGGGTGTATTATAGTTAGCTGAGCACGGGCGTGCGGCAAATGAAAACAAAGTGGAAGGAAAAGTAGAAAATAATAGCGGTTAGATGACGGTTGTCGGCAGAAAATAGTCATGTCATGTTGGCAGACCAACCAGCTACAGAACGTCTTTAAAAGAGAAAGGGAAAACGAAGTTGCTTGTATAGATTGAATATTCCGCGATACTACACTCTAAAACATCTAACAAGATATATTTATTACTGAAAGTGCGGATACCTTTAGCTTCGTTAGACCGAAGGAGCCTGTAACCTGTAGCCCTAATGGTTTTTCTGTGGACACCGTCGCCATATGCTCCTCTTTCATTTGTCATTTAATATCTTTTGTATGCTAATATATATTTATATTGTAACGTTGTGAAACTAAACTAGCAAAAAAAAAAACTGAAACTGGTCCGCATGTATTAAAACACTGAAAGGATGCGAGGTCTTTTTCATTATCTATTGCTATTTTAGTTAACACAAAAGCGTATGTGTGACGGTAAATTAAGCCGTTTGCTTCATAGAATATTCTTGATACACAGGTTGGATGACCAAAATTGAACCCACGTTGTACAATAAACGAAAGGCTTCTATCGGAGATGATGTTGAAATGATCAGCAAGCGCTTCAGGATTGGCGTGGCACTGAGGTGGGGACGGGGTCGGGGAAAAAGGGTTGGTGCAAATTTTAATTCAGAAACAGTTTCTTTCTCTTCTTTTAACAGTTAATGTAATCTGGAAGAACCAAAAAATACAAACAAACAAGGAGAGACACCTAGTAAGTAGTAAAATAATATATAGATTTAGCCAAGCCTAAGAGCGGAGCTCCACGATTGTTATTTTTTACTGGTATTGAGCAACACCGCATGGCTTTCCTTACGCCAGTATTTTATGTTTAGAGAAGTCAACAGGAATTGACTGCGGTTCAAAAATCTCAAAGCATTACAAGAAAACAATACAGTCGAATTTTAGTTATCAGTAACATTTTTCAAGTGGTAAAATGAATAAGGAAATGCGGCACCACACAACAACGACTTATTCAATAAATAAAAGTTTACTTCCTTAGAACAATTTGTCAGCTTACTGTCTCTGAGCGGAAACCTGGAACCATCTCACAGACACTAGAAGCTGCGTACAAGGCGCAAATAAGATAACATACACAAAATGTTTGGTGAAAGATGTTACATGCAATGCACAATCTTATTCAAAATGATTGAATTTCAAAAGTTTTCAAAAAAAAAAAATTCCCTGAGGATTAACCTTCTTTTTGATGATGATTCGGTTTCAGTTGGACTGAACCAACCTGACTGCTCTGTCATCTTTTTCACTTCTCCATTTCATTCTTGGTTCGGAGAAGAAACTCGGCATACAGCTAATTTAACTCGAAGATGCAAAATTCTTGAAACCAAACTAATGGAGAGTACCGAGCGACAGAATTGGAATGACCTACCAATCGTTTCGCTAAAGCAGATGTTTGGGAAGATCTTATTTAGCTAGGACATTGGGATATGAAATAACTCTCGCCTCATGCAATGAACCAGCACAAAGTGTATTTTTTTCTTTGTTGTAGCGTTTCTAAAAAGATATTCGCTGAAACATAAATTAAAACTTCCTTTTGGTTATTAAGAGTAACTGGGCTGAGCCAACATTTGTGTTTTGTCATCTTTCGATCGCTTGCCCGCTTAGTTAATGTTTAAGATGCATGCATAGCAGCTGCAGATTAACATTTTGATGGCGTTTAGAACGTAGATCTTTTATGAAATTGCAGGTTTTCAAATGGATAAATCTACAAAACACATTCGGATTTAGTTTTCAGTTCTTCTTAGTATCTTTAATGCTAAGGCCGGTTGCTTCATAAAAATTGTAAATTATGATGAACCTTGACACAACCTTTGCAAGGACGTCCAAGTTTTATTTCAGCCAATAAACGTTTAGTTTTACAACTGATCATTTTAGCGCTCACCTTCCAATCATTATTTATGTAAATATTAAGGCAAATAGAAGTTAAACGACTCTTATTTACTTGTTGCATGTCTGCTGTGTTTGCATAAACGGTAAGGAACTATGTTCTCGCTCGGTTTTCGTTAACTCAACATTCTGTTGATTTCCCGATAATGAAAATCTGAAAACGTTCGCATGTAGAAATGTACGGGTCCGCAAATGATCCCAGGACCGCAAATGATCCCGGACCGCAAATGATCCCCAAATTGGACCGCAAATGATTCCGGACCGCAAATGATCCCCGTATTGCACCATGTTGGACCGCAAATGATCCCGAACAAAAAATAAGGAATGGCATGAATGGTGAAATGGTTTGGATAGGGAATTGGCATGAATTGCGATTATTTTAATCAAAGCCTTAAATCATGGCTCACAACTGTCATCATCTGATTAATTTTAAAAAGGTAAACATGGTCACACAATTTGTGCAACTGATGTGAAGCAGTCAATCAATGTTATCACAGGGGCACCCAACGACAAGTTTCTGTAGATATCTGTTCGGTGGAGGGTAGTTCGCCTTGCGCTTTCGGTATCGATTAAAGAGTGCACTCGGATTTTCGTACATAAAACGTGGCCTAAAAGATTCGAAATTGGGAAATATTAGCCCCTGACGTTTTCGGAAAGGTCATAATTGCTGTTTTTGGCAGTCAAAAACGTCAGCTCGCATTTTCGGAAAGAAAATAGTTCTCTAGGAAGTTCGTGGAAAGTTCATTTCAGCTTGCATTTTCTCAAAGGAAGATTTTCGGGCAATTAAAATTTCAGCTAGGGAATCCGAACACATGAACTTCTTCTAGATTATGAAGACATCGCTTTAAACAGACTGCAAACACCATAAGGCACTTAAAAATGCCTTTGTACAGCTTTCGGTTGATTTGGCTCGTTGGGTGCCCCTGTTATCACACCAGCATCCAAACCTATCTCGTTTTTCCTTCCGTCTTTAGAGATCTTTGTGTTTGTTCTTATCTTTAGTAACTCCAAGAACGTTCACAAATGATACCACCGAAATAAGAACAAGACAGTTTAGCCATATTTTCCGAACGCGTGGGAGTCACAGCTCAGTTTCGGATGATCTTTGACCCCTGCTCCGATTTCAACCACATCACCGCGTTTCTCGCCTGCCACAGGCCAGTCGGCTGATCCCATGAATGTGAGAAAGAAACGCTTCTAGTATTCTGGGTACAATTTTAAATGAGAGTACTCAGTGAACAAAAGACTTTAATTTCAAAAGATAACGAAATCAACTGCGGAATTTTTCAGTTCTTTCTTTACGGGTATGTGTGTATTTTAATTCTCCGTTGTATTTGTGATTATACTAGCCAGGGACCAGGCTCCGCAGTGGGTTTAAGGAGCGAAAAGACGGAACGTGGCCAAAACAAAATCGGCGAGCCGAGCGGGGGACTGGCGGCTCCCTTCGCTCGCCGATTTTTTTCGCCACGATCCTTCTTTTCGGTCCTTTAAAATCCCACTGCGGAGCCTGTTTCCAGGCTAATTTATACATGTTCGATTTTCACTGAAATCGGGCACGTGTACCGAAGCGTTGATCATATACCCGAAAGAAATGAAATCTGAACGTTCTCGAACGTCCTGGGATTTACAACACAATAAACAGAAGACATGAAGCGAAACTCACAGTCCACGATCACAACAAGTGTCTTTTCAAAATCAATTACCGTACTATGCACCCGGCGTCCTGAAATCAACAAACAGACAGAACGTCACGCAAGATCACAGATTTTCCACTAAAAACGAAAAAACAAATAATAATAAAATAAAATAAAATAAAAAAATAAAAATCAAAAAGGAACTATGGAATAATTCTCATAAACTGAAAAACGTGTTTTTTGTGAAAATCAATTTCACGTGTTTTTTGTTATTTTTTGCTCGGGATCATTTGCGGTCCAATGTGGGGATCATTTGCGGTCCGGGATCATTTGCGGTCCATTTTGGGGATCATTTGCGGTCCGGGATCATTTGCGGTCCTGGGAACATTTGCGGACCCGTACAGAAATCTACCGAAATGAAACAAAAACTGATGCCAACAAAAAAAATAAGCAGTATTTCTAAAAACTAGAATACCGAAAGGGATGGAAATGTAACTTTCAAATAATAAAATAGAAAATTTAACAGACATAATTAAAGAAAATTAAACCTGGAAAAACTTTCAAAACTGTTACCTCGAGAAGCAATAAGAGTAAGCACGCGTTTATACAAAAGTAGGTATATATTCTCTTTCACGTTTTTCTGGATCGTTAAAATTGATACACTAAGAAACTCAGCGTTTTTTTTTTTCTGTTGTTTATTGTGTTAAAGGATGTCTTTACTCTTTACACCAAACGTTTAAATACACGTCCAAACAAGTCTTGCTTTGGAATAGATTTTTGCCATTGGCGGTTGCTGTCACGTCATTGTTAATTAACAAGATGAAAATTGCCTCAATATTCATACAGATAGTTCTTTCTTATTATTTTCGCCTCATCACTCCATGTTAGGCTAAAATAAAGGTTTTTGTTTTCATGCCTCGACTTGCAGACAAACAGCAGAAAAAACGTTGGTTGTCATGGTGTTAGTTGTCTTTCCCACACAACTTATTTTGCAAAACATTTAAGAAAGAACATTAGCGATATTAAAAACGATCACCTGCTGCAAGTATTTTCGCGCTATTTTTCCTATATTCATAATTAATTCTGGCTGCCTTCTACTACTTTGAACTTGATAATGATGACATGGAATCATCTAGACGTCGATCGTTTTTAACATCGCCAATGTTCCTTCTTAAATGTTCTAGAAATAATGTTATTCACAAATGTGTATTAACGGGCGTGCGGCAAATGAAAACAAAGTGGAAGGAAAAGTAGTGGAAAGTGGAAGGAAAAGTAGATAGCGATATTAAAAACGATCACCTGCTGCAAGTATTTTCGCGCTATTTTTCCTATATTCATAATCAATTCTGCCTGCCTTCTACTACTTTGAATTTGATAATGATGACATGGAATCATCGAGACGTCAGTCGTTTTTAACATCGCCAATGTTCCTTCTTAAATGTTCTAGAAATAATGTTATTCACAAATGTCTATTAACTTGGGGTGTATTATAGTAAGCTGAACACGCGCGGGCGGCAAATGAAAACAAAGTGGAAGGAAAAGTAGAAAATAATAGCGGTTAGATGACGGTTGTCGGCATAAAATAGTCATGACATGTTGGCAGACCAACCAGCTACAGAACGTCTTTAAAAGAGAAAGGGAAAACGAAGTTGCTTGTGTAGATTGGATACTCCGCGATACTACACGCTATAACATCTAACAAGATATATTTATTACTGAAAGTGCAGATATTTTTCGCTTCGTTAGACCGAAGGAGCCTGTAACCTGTAGCCCTAATGGTTTTTCTGTGGACACCGTCGCCATATGCTCCTCTTTCATTTGTCATTTAATATCTTTTGTATTCTAATATATACATTAATATTGCATCGTTATGAAACGAAAATAGAAATTGAAACTAGTCCGCCTGCATTAAAACACTGAAAGGATAGGAGGTCTTTTTTTGTTTTTCTATTGCTATTTTAGGGAACACAAAAGCATAGGTAAATTAATCCGATTACTTCATAGAATACACTTGATACAGAATAGAATAGAATAGAACTGAATAGAAAAGCTTTATTTTAACACGATAAGTCTTAAAGCTAAAAGCTTGTGGTGTCGTGTATAAAATAAAAGAAAGACCTAATAACAGTGTAATAAGAAGTAAAAATTAAAGCTACTGACCTAACAAGAACCTGATGTATATTCACAATATTTACATGTCAGAAAACGTTCAAATAAAGATAGAATTGTCATCACGATGCCGTACAGTTGAGGCGGACACTACATTGAATTTATTCATATATCTATTCATTCATATATCTAGTATGAAATCTGGGTACGAGTAAGCAATCTTTTCCCCGTAAAGAATAACCGTTGCAACGTCTAGTGAAAATGTCCTTGAACAACAATTCAGACAGGCCATCGTTATGTGCTTTGTGAAAAAAGCTTAAAAATATCTAGCTTGTAATATAAAAAGAGAGTAGACCACTGATCGTATCCAAGCGCGTCACATGACGCCATATCCTTAGGTAAATAAAAAATGATTCTAGAGGCTCGACAATGTAGTCGTTCTATGGAATGAAATAGATCTGAGTCACGACATGTACCCCACAAGACTAAGCCGTACCTTACAGAGGGCAAAATTACTTTAAAGTAGAAGTCCCTCAAAACCTTTGTTGGTAGGAACCTAGATTGTTTAAACAAGTCTAATTGTTGGGTGGCCAAAATTGAGCCCACGTTGTACAATGATGTTGAAATGACTTGTCAGTAAGCGCTTAAGGATTGGTAAAAGTACACACCTTTGTTTAAGCGCAGTTTCAGTGGAATACGGAATGCCGGCGGAAAAGCGAGATGTCAAAGGAGACAGTGAAGCACTGTTTTGAGAGAGCTTTGGGGTTTTGCATCGACTATCTGTACATCATGGCCGTCGTTTTGAAGTGTATTTTGGCAGCTTTTATCCAGCAGCGTTACATCTCAGACGTCTAGTTCTATCTGAGAATAACTATCTGAAAATAACTGAACTCGGGAACGCTATTTTGGTTGTTTCGAGGGTATTTTTTGAGCATCGTTTGATGACATTTTCTGGAGCTGTTTTGAGCTTCGCACTTTGCACGTCCGCTCCTTTAGCCGTTTAGTTGATAATAAGCCAAGTTTACGTCGAAATGCTTGAATTTATTTTGCAAGAACCAAAGTTTTGTCAGTTGAAAGAGCTTCTATTTTTCGACTAGAGGGTCTACACATTCTACAAGACTGTAGATGAAGAGTTATCGGGCGTTCGATCAGTTCCTGAAACTGATGTCAGAAAAAATGCACAACACAAACAGAAACAATCTTTTTGCCTTGCTAAATTCCTCCCCGTGTTCTTAACTGGAGTAGTTGGAGATGTAGGATTTTCCACGAGGCCATGCCTTGAAAAACTTGTTTTGTGTTGCAAAGCTTCCCGCGACTATTCCCGCCACGAGCCGGAACCGGAACCAGAAACCGTAACTGAAACCGGAAGCCTTTTTTCAGGTTGGGAACGAGGCACTTTTTTAGCAACCGTTGTGCATGCTCAAATGAGCAAAAACACGACTTCTGCAGAGTCTCTCTCCGTCTTTCGCTCTTCTGAAAGGGCCTAAAGACGAGACTCTTCTCGCAGGGTACCTCAAACACTTGATCATTTAAAAGCGAACTTGATCGTCAAAAACGGGACTTACGATTTCTGGCCAGAAATTGACTCTGCTTCGTGTGATTTCACATACAGTTCAGTAAAAATCTGCTTTTTTCTGCTCTATTCACATACAGCACGCTACCAGTCTTTCCTTTTTTGCAGAAATTCACATACTTTGCAAAAATGGGTTTACTATTTTCTTGATATTTTCCATACTTGCTCTTCAGTGATTTTGCCTCTTTAAACAGCGTTTGTAAAAACTGGGCTATTTGGTATGAAATCGTATAGTTTTTTCCCTTGTTTTTCTTATACATTTAATTTTATAATTCTCGAGCCGATTTTTTTCTACTAAACTCAATTGGATTTCACATACCACGGATTTTGTCTACCAAACAGTCAATCCAAAATTACGAAATGTATGGATGTGTTTCATCGAGTATGTGGATTTAATCCAATATCACAACACTCGAGGATGCACGTAAACCAGGATGGAAATTATACAAGTACCGACTTCATAGTGCAGTAGTATGGATGTTATACCCAAGGTATGGAAGTTATACCAAAGGTATGGATGTTATACCCAAAGTATGGATGTTATACCCAAGGTATGGATGTTATACCCAAGGTATGGATGTTATACCAAAGTATGGATGTTATACCCAAAGTATGGATGTTATACCCAAGGTATGGATGTTATACCCAAAGTATGGATGTTATACCCAAGGTATGGATGTTATACCCTAAGTATGGATGTTATACCCAAGGTATGGATATTATACTCAAAGTATGGATGTTATACCCAAAGTATGGATGTTATACCCAAGGTATGGATGTTATACCCAAGGTATGGGTGTTATACCTAAAGTATGGATGTTATACCCAAGGTATGGATGTTATACCCAAAGTATGGATGTTATACCCAAGGTATTGTCTTATTACAAGGTAAACGCGTTCCAAAGTAAAATGTGTTTTTCCACAAAAATCCGAACTTGTCTGTGAAAAAGCTTAATTTCGCTCTACATATAAAACGTAATTTCCTCAAGAACATGAAAATACTTGATTGCAGGCATACATTTCAGTGGAGTTATTCCATGTTAACACGCGATTAAAGCACAGATGCATAAGGTTGTTCATAATTACTGACATTTATTCAGAACAGAATTCCACACTAACAATCTATAGTTAATAACTACGGGTAATATGTGCGGAGACGAAATTTAAACAAGATTACTCAAGAAGTGTTGGGTGCATAAATTCTGCACAATATTTAGCCTGCGAGCAAGCTCTCCCGGGGTAGGGGGTGGGGGAGGAAAGGAGAGAAGGAGAGCTTGCACTCGTGTCTCATAAATTTGAATTTCTGCGTCCAAACATTGGACGCAAAATGCTGATTGGCTGATTTGACCGGGTGATGACATGATCTATCATCGAGCGTGGACTGCGTGGTTTGATTGTTTGGTTTTTGTCCGGAAAAGGCGAGACATTTGTATTCTGCGAAGCGAAAAATTCTCCAAATATATGAACTGTCCGTCAGATTTGAAACCAGAACAGCGTCTAGCAGTCGATAGCTTACTTCAAAGCAAAGAAGTTCTCGCTGTTTTGCCTACATAATTTGGCAAAACTATCAATGCGCGCCGCTGCGATCTAAAATAATTGGTCGCAGACAGTATTGTTTGTTTTCCCACTTCAAAGCGTTATCGACGACCAGGTCGCCGAAGCCCGAAGTATGGGGATGTCTGTTGCGATCTTTCTTTTGACCGGGGCTTCTATTTGGCGTAGTTGCTGAGGTTGGCAAAGTTCGCTTCATCCTTGGTCCGACATCCGATACTTCAACTTCATTCTCCGGCTTCAGTTAGCAAACTTTGGGTTTACCGCGTTCAATGTGGCCGCAATAAAGCTGAAACCTTCGCTGGTTTTTCGTATTTTTTTTGTAGCTCACGGTAGGCAGAAACTGAAGAGTTATTTTTTTTTCCGCGACGATTCCCGTCTTTTGCTTTGCGTGTGCCAAAGTTGTTCTTTCGTGTCCTTTCCTGTTCGACGGAAGAAACAAATTTCCGGTTTGCGCTGATTGCCCAAATTTTGACAGCTCGGGCAGCCGGAAGCGATAGGGAGCATTAGGGGCGGAATTCAAATCGCAGAGAGATCGTTGCAAGCTCTCTTTCCATTTTTCCATCCTTCCACCCCCACCCCCCGAGAGAGCTTGCTCGCAGGCTACACAATATTTTCCGCCGCTTAATTCATTACTCTATCTACAACAAGAGAACTGGTGCAGAAATCCTACATCTCAAACTGCTGGCTGAGAAAAATGCATGCATTTCCTCACATTTTAAATCCCGAAAGAAGCCACATTTCACTTGAGCTAATCGAGCCATGCTTGATCTTTACTTGATAACCATGATAACCCCTCGGGACTCTGTGCCGTACTACACACACGTAGGCCTAGTTTACGACGCATGTTAATTCAAGGTCCCTCAAGCAATTGAATTTCATTTTCGTCCTGTGTACTCAAACAACACTGCCTTCACCTGCATTTGCAACGGCTAAAACTGGCCTTCGATTTCCGCCGCTCACTCAAGAGCGAGACTCCTCAGCGGTGAACAACGAGATAGGTCGTTTTGCTGAGTGTAAGTTCTACAACAGTTCCACTTACTTCAGTGATTCCTGGCTTAAATTGAGTGTCGCAAAGAAATACCAAATACCCATAACTATTCCGTTGTTTCCAAATAGCCCGGTCTTGAGACAAAGGCTCTCGGCTTTTGATCAGCACTTCTGAGCACATACTGGACACACTACAAAATATTTTGGCGCACTCAGTTGGAAAGTCGTTATTCGGTTAACCACGAGGTTACGTCAGCATAGTGTTGGCTACAAACGCCGGATATTACAAAAATTCATTTTGTCACACTAGCGTCTCACTCATGATCTCATGAAAGCAGAACTCGAGCCATTTGTAAAAGTTAATCAAATTTTCTCTACATCCTAAAAAGATGATATTTTAAAATGTTTTTTAACAGTCAAGTTTACTTTACAGTGGTTGCTAGGTCTGAAATCTCCATCGAATCACTACGTACGTGACACACATTCATCAATAACAGATTTGCCCTTTCAAAAGCTGTCGGTCTGGTCGGAGTCCGGTAGACCGGTATGCATTTCATTTCCGTTGAGAGCTCCAAAGAAAAGCCTGTGAAAAAGGTTAAGATACAATTGCCTTGGTTTATACAAAGTCTGAAACGCTTATAGGCCATGGCACGGGAAGGTCTTGTAGCCGTAAGTGCCACCGATCTACCTTGAAAAATGAAGAGCTGAAAGCCAGACTAACATCTGTTCAGTGGATCTTCTGAGGATGACGTTACTCCATACGGGTGAGAATCGAAAGCGACGTGGTCCACTTTGTTCCACTTGCAAACATAAATGTATAAAATCGTTTAGGTTAGTATAGAGATGTTAGTTATGGTTATGCTATTTTAGGAGGCAGGATGGCCGAGTGGTTTGGGGCGCTGGATTTCAATGCGGTCACCCCGGGCTCAAATCCCGCTCTCGCCACTAGCTAGTGTTGTTCTGGGTAGTCCCTGGTTCAACTCCTCGGTCATCCTTGTAAATAGCCAACTGGTTTGCCTTCGGCCAGTTGGGATTCTTATCATGTTTATTTGTTTATTTGAATTATTTGTTTCTGTATTTGCTCGGCCCCACTAGCCTTAGTGCTATACATACTGCCGAGGGTAAATAAAGGCTATTATTATTATTATTATTATTATTATTATTATTATTATTATTATTATTATTATTATTATTATTATTATTATTGTAAAAGGTATATCGAGTTTTAGGTTGGGCTCTTTCTATTTCATGCACTCGTCGTAGCTTGTATACGAATGTTATCAGGCGGAGAGCACTTCGCTCTCCCAAGATGTTTCTTTCGCTGTGTATTTGAGATTTAAAATGCGAATGATGGTGCATTCTTTTATTCAATTTAAAGAAAACACATCATGGTTTGCAAATAGCTAAATGTAAACTGCCAGACATTTGACAAATTGCACTCGTACCATGGCGAGAGACAGTACAAGACAAGCCGTGTCGATGTTATTACCCCGGCTAGTCTCACGCTTATTCCAAGAATTTGGTATTATATTATCTGTTTGAATACAAAACAGGCACAATTATAATTATGTACAATCTCCTTTCTACTATCTTCTTTTCTATTGACAGGTAGGCAGTGAGAACTTGCTACTGAACTGCTGTCTTCCACTGGATCGTAACACACTTTGCGCTTCCTTTCAGCTACTAATATATATATTTAGCCAAGCCTAAAAGCGGAGCTCCAAAAGCATTCTTTTTCTACTGGCATTTACATATAGTCTGCTTGTCATATCACCCATCTGACCTCACTCAAGCTACAGACCCAATGCTGTAGAAAATAGTATGTAAAGGTGATCTGAGCCAGTGGCACAGTGGATTTGGACCCCACGTGGATTTGCACCCTCCAGTCCAGATCTGCTTGTGGATCAGATTTGGACCCCCTAGTCCAGAACTGCTAGCAGATATGAATCCCCTTTTACGAATTTGGACCCCCACCCCTCCTAAAAACAAGCGTTCTATTGAGTAAGGTAATAAAAATTCCTTTCCAAACTGAGTTTGGAGATGTTAAAAAAGCAAAATAAAAATATTGAGGTAGGTTTTTTTTAAAATAATCTTTAATACCTTGTGTCAAAAAGAACCTGCAAAGCTAGTTTTCATCTATAAATTTTTAAAACAAAACATTTCTTAACATCTTAGAGCAATACCTAAGGACAGGTCTGTTTCCCCGTTCAACTGTAGGCAACTTAGTTACATACTTAGCTACTTAGGTATGGTTTAGAGCCACTAGAAATTGGTGGAGAAGCCTGGTGATTGCTCCTTGGAATCAGTATCACATCAGATATATAGTGATTCAGATCACCACTTCATAATGAATGCAATTTCAATTATCCACAGCCTCCCATGAGACAGTCAGAAATCGGAAATTGTGTATCCTCTGGATATATGTATGCCTCACAAAAAATTATGAAAGAAAGATACATGGAAATCAATAAAAATATTTAGATGCCATGAATTAAGACCAAGATATTTATTTTGATCAATTACTTCTTGACCTTACTATCACAAAAAAAAACTGCTTGCTAACATTAAGCTCATCACTCAATGCACCTACAGTGTTTTCAAAAAGAAATCCAGCTGCTCTTCTGGCCAGTTAAGTGCAAGCCCAAACAACTTGATAATAATATATTGGGCATTTGGTTGATACCACTATCAAGGTGATTCATCAAAGCAAAAGTGCTGCAAATCCGTTAGCCATCTTAACTTGATCTTAACATACTTCATCAAACATCAGAGATTCCATTAAACATTAATGCCAAATGTCATCCAAACATCCCACAAGATTGGTGTGACCAGCTACTAATAAAATTAATTGAAAGACTGTATGCAGGAGGAGGAAGTCCAAGGGATGTGTACATTGATGAGAAAGAGCTTACTTTAAGTTTAATTTTAAGTTTTAAGTTTAATAATACTTTGTCATGTGAATACAACTAAGTTGATACAAAAGAAAAAAGTGCATGACTGGAGAATAATTGGGAGAAACTAAATTCCCATACAAAGAATATTATCTAATATTACACATTCTAAAAACTAAGAGGTGAAATTTAAACGTGGCCCAAAGCTAACCTAATCAAATTAAATCAAATACTTGTCTCTTACAAGTCACCCCTGATTTGAGATTGAGACTAAAAATCATGAAGTAATCCATAGCAAACCTAATTAAATTACATACTTGTCACTCACAAGCTACATCTGATTTAAAATTGACACTAATAATGTAATAGATAGGACTTAAAACTGCTTAAAGAAGGTGCATGCATGATGTTCGATGGAACACCATTCCAGTCTGTTATGTGGCGATTAAAAAAAGAAAAGCTGAAGGCCATATATATATTTAGCCATGCCAAGCCTAGAATCGGAGCTGCACACTCTCACCGAGCAACTTCGCAAGGGTTTATTTGGGCCAGTTTAATTTGTGTCCAAAACAATTGAGCAGCAGCAGCGAAAACGAAGAGTTTTCGATAGTAAACGTTTGCAAAAAAGAAAAAAAAAGACGGACATTCTTGAGTCTAACTACTTTGAGATGAAAGCGTAAAGGGATTCAAAGCGGATCAAAAACAAAACAAAACAAAACAAAAACACTGCAAGCGAACAAAGTACAATGCCGACGAGTGTTTGCTCGAAGAAGGAGAAGGTGGAGAAATTAAACAAGACTAGCTAGTAATTAAAATAGCTTGTAATGATAAAGCTAGGAAAATCGGTATTTATTTTGACATAAATGCCCCTAGAAAAGAAATAAAGGGTACAAACTCTTCGTTTACAGCAGTCAACAGGAATTGACCGCGGTTCAGAAACAATATAACAACAAACATAAGACTTATTACAAGAAAACAAAGCACAATATGAATAATATTTGTTCGAAGATTCTTGGAGAAGGTGCAGAAATTGGACAGGTAACAAAACTATCTTGTATTAAGCTAGAAAATTTCCTTAGCAGATTTGACATAAATGTCCGTAGAAAAGACAAAAAAGAGGTCGGTACCTGATCGTTTAGAGCAGTCAACAGGAATCACTGAGACAGCAATCACTCGGAATGCGACAGAGCTGAATAATAGAGCCATTTCCCACAAAATCTTTCCTTGGCTTACACAAAACACTTAAGTGCTTTGATGGTTTTACTGTTACTTCCCATGTCTTCCGAAGAACCTTCTTCAATTAATGATTCTCAGTGGCAAAACATCATCCAGATAACGAAGAAAGCGCTTGCCAAACCAAACGAGCATTTCTCTCGCAGACCCGTCCACTTTAAAATTTATCAAAACGAGCCAGCCAGTCAACCCATTTCGCTGTTTTTTAACATCCAAACGCTGATTCTTACCGGTTCAAACAAACGACATGTTTAAAGACGGCGAAACTTAATTGTTGTTTACAGGCTGCTTTCGACGAAGATCTCTTAAGCCCCGGCTACACGTTCAAACATTGTTATAAAACATTTGTTGGATGAACAATGTTAGAACGTGTAGCATGCATGTTTGATGACGTTTGTTCAACATTTTTTGTTGGAAGAATGTTTTGATTTCGATCAAACATTTTCTCCAACATACAACAAATGTTTAAGCGTGTAGCCGCCCTTTCAACAATTTTGTATTGCAAAGACCAATTAGAGTTAAAGGCCCAGTTACAATCCGAGAGCCTAACGGCGCAGGTGGAAATTGTTGAAGCCAGAACCCCGAAGCGAAGTGTTTCCAACAATGTCATATGCGTATCTAACATTGTTAGAAGCGTTCTTACAACAATGTTGGGACGTGTTCTTCTAACAATGTTACAACGTGTAGCCGGGGCTTTAAAGACTTGACGAAGTGAAGCGCGCTGGGTTTTGACTGTTTTGGCAGCATTTTGACAACTTAATGTCAGATTTTGAGAAGTGCACATGCACATGCATTTGATCGGATTTTTTATTTTTACTCGAGCTCGAGTCTCCCCCTTTAATGCTTAATTTTACGAGGACTCATTGCGATTACGTGTTGATAAGATAAGGGCAAAAGTTTCTTAACGCTACTGTGAGGAACCAAGGTCGAAAAACAGTCAGCCAAGCCGAGTAAAAACACTCGTTCGCTTGCAAAGAAAACAACGTAACAAAACAAACAAACAATTCAACTACTTCTTTGCGTCCAAAACGAGTACAGATGATTGTTATTTATATCCATTCGAGAGAAAAATACAAGTTTCATTCCTGAACAAAAGTAACAACGATTAAACCAAATGTTAAGCTTCTATTTATTTAATTTACCTCACTGTCCTGAGTTGTAGAGGTTTCTACCACTTGAAAATGAGTAAGCTTCAGTAAAGTAAAAACAAGCATCCGCAAAAATAGCAAACGGTTTGTCCAAAGAAAGAGCTTCTTCCACAGAATTTGAGCTACTCATTCCTCCCATTAATACCGGTGAACTGTTAAGTGACTTTTCTTGGTGAGATGCAAGATGCCGCGGTGAAGTGAAAGCCCTTGAAGCGTTGAATTATACTGTTTTCAACCGCACAATCTTTGAAGCTTTTCCTGAGAAAAATCGTCCGCCCTTCCTTTCATCACTTGAAAATTCACCTTCCGGAGTATCTTTTGACAAGTTCTTGATCTTTATGCTTTTTACACGAAAGACAAACTTCGATCGAAGAAGATGAAGTTGTTTTGCTCAAAATAAAGAAACCAACTGAATGTGAAATTACCAGCCGCAGAAAGCGCGCGAAAAATTTTAACGGCCTCGATTTGGTTTGGGTGTCCCACACTTGGCTTGAGCCTGCGATCCAATCGAAAGCAAGTACCTGGTCAGCGGTCAACTTCAAAAAAACAGCTGACCTCGATGAGGTCTTAACTTGAGCCCGCGATATGGTCACGTTACACTGGTCAGTGGATACCTTGTTTTGACAGGTGTCAATTGGCTATAAGATGGATGTCCAGTATCCAAGATGTACGCTGTAAAGTAGCTGGTCAGCTGGGCCAGGTGGAGTATGGCCGCCATGTTGGATTATTATGATTATTATTAGGATATTATTAATTATTGGGCGACTCCGTCGTCGTCGTCGTCGTCGTCGTGCGTATGCGCCCACGAGCAATACCGCTAGCCATTTTTACCATGAGAAAAGCAGTTGACGGGTTTCTATAGGTATGGTGCTCCGCTTGACGGCCCTTCGGGCCGTCGGAGCTCCGCTATAATTCCGCCGGCCGTAAGAATGCCTTCCGTATGTTAGTTTTAGTTTTTCCCTTGGTCTCCCGACTTTTGCATTTCTTAAATATGTGTGGAAAATTTCCACTGAATTCAAGGTGTAGATTCAGAACTGTTAATATATATATTTAGCCAAGCCTAAAAGCGGAGCTCCAAAAGCATTCTTTTTCTACTGGCATTTACATATAGTCTGCTTGTCATATCACCCATCTGACCTCATTCAAGCTACAGACCCAATGCTGTAGAAAATAGTATGGAAAGGTGATCTGAGCCAGTGGCACAGTGGATTTGGACCCCACGTGGATTTGCACCCTCCAGTCCAGATCTGCTTGTGGATCAGATTTGGACCCCCTAGTCCAGAACTGCTAGCAGATATGAATCCCCTTTTACGAATTTGGACCCCCACCCCTCCTAAAAACAAGCGTTCTATTGAGTAAGGTAATAAAAATTCCTTTCCAAACTGAGTTTGGAGATGTTAAAAAAGCAAAATAAAAATATTGAGGTAGGTTTTTTTAAAAATAATCTTTAATACCTTGTGTAAAAAAGAACCTGCAAAGCTAGTTTTCATCTATAAATTTTTAAAACAAAACATTTCTTAACATCTTAGAGCAATACCTAAGGACAGGTCTGTTTCCCCGTTCAACTGTAGGCAACTTAGTTACATACTTAGCTACTTAGGTATGGTTTAGAGCCACTAGAAATTGGTGGAGAAGCCTGGTGATTGCTCCTTGGAATCAGTATCACATCAGATATATAGTGATTCAGATCATCACTTCATAATGAATGCAATTTCAATTATCCACAGCCTCACATGAGACAGTCAGAAATCGGAAATTGTGTATCCTCTGGATATATGTATGCCTCACAAAAATTATGAAAGAAAGATACATGGAAATCAATAAAAATATTTAGATGCCATGAATTAAGACCAAGATATTTATTTTGATCAATTACTTCTTGACGTTACTATCACAAAAAAAAAAAAACTGCTTGCTAATATTAAGCTCATCACTCAATGCACCTACAGTGTTTTCAAAAAGAAATGCAGCTGCTCTTAGCTTCTGGCCAGTTAAGTGCAAGACCAAACAACTTGATAATAATATATTGGGCATTTGGTTGATACCACTATCAAGGTGATTCATCAAAGCAAAAGTGCTGCAAATCCGTTAGCCATCTTAACTTGATCTTAACATACTTCATCAAACATCAGAGATTCCATTAAACATTAATGCCAAATGTCATCCAAACATCCCACAAGATTGGTGTGACCAGCTACTAATAAAATTAATTGAAAGACTGTATGCAGGAGGAGGAAGTCCAAAGGATGTGTACATTGATGAGAAAGAGCTTACTTTAAGTTTAATTTTAAGTTTTAAGTTTAATAATACTTTGTCATGTGAATACAACTAAGTTGATACAAAACAAAAAAGTGCATGACTGGAGAATAATTGGGAGAAACTAAATTCCCATACAAAGAATATTATCTAATATTACACATTCTAAAAACTAAGAGGTGAAATTTAAACGTGGCCCAAAGCTAACCTAATCAAATTAAATCAAATACTTGTCTCTTACAAGTCACCCCTGATTTGAGATTGAGACTAAAAATCATGAAGTAATCCATAGCAAACCTAATTAAATTACATACTTGTCACTCACAAGCTACATCTGATTTAAAATTGACACTAATAATGTAATAGATAGGACTTAAAACTGCTTAAAGAAGGTGCATGCATGATGTTCGATGGAACACCATTCCAGTCTGTTATGTAGCGATTAAAAAAAGAAAAGCTGAAGGCCATATATATATTTAGCCATGCCAAGCCTAGAATCGGAGCTGCACACTCTCACCGAGCAACTTCGCAAGAGTTTATTTGGGCCAGTTTAATTTGTGTCCAAAACAATTGAGCAGCAGCAGGGAAAACGAAGAGTTTTCGATAGTAAACGTTTGCAAAAAAGAAAAAAAAAAACGACGGACATTCTTGAGTCTAACTACTTTGAGATGAAAGCGTAAAGGGATTCAAAGCGGATCAAAAAAACAAAACAAAACCTGAAAACAAAAACACTGCAAGCGAACAAAGTACGATGCCGGCGAGTGTTTGCTCGAAGAAGGAGAAGGTGGAGAAATTAAACAAGACTAGCTAGTAATTAAAATAGCTTGTAATGATAAAGCTAGGAAAATCGGTATTTATTTTGACATAAATGCCCCTAGAAAAAAAAATAAAGGGTACAAACTCTTCGTTTACAGCAGTCAACAGGAATTGACCGCGGTTCAGAAACAATATAACAACAAACATAAGACTTATTACAAGAAAACAAAGCACAATATGAATAATATTTGTTCGAAGATTCTTGGAGAAGGTGCAGAAATCTTGTATTAAGCTAGAAAATTTCCTTAGCAGATTTGACATAAATGTCCGTAGAAAAGACAAAAAAAGAGGTCCGTACCTGATCGTTTAGAGCAGTCAACAGGAATCACTGAGACAGCAATCACTCGGAATGCGACAGAGCTGAATAATAGAGCCATTTCCCACAAAATCTTTCCTTGGCTTACACAAAACACTTAAGTGCTTTGATGGTTTTACTGTTACTTCCCATGTCTTCCGAAGAACCTTCTTCAATTAATGATTCTCAGCGGCAAAACATCATCCAGATAACGAAGAAAGCGCTTGCCAAACCAAACGAGCATTTCTCTCGCAGACCCGTCCACTTTAAAATTTATCAAAACCAGCCAGCCAGTCAACCCATTTCGCTGTTTTTAACATCCAAACGCTGATTCTTACCGGTTCAAACAAACGACATGTTTAAAGACGGCGAAACTTAATTGTTGTTTACAGGCTGCTTTCGACGAAGATCTCTTAAAGACTTGACGAAGTGAAGCGCGCTGGGTTTTGACTGTTTTGGCAGCATTTTGACAACTTAATGTCAGATTTTGAGAAGTGCACATGCACATGCATTTGATCGGATTTTTTATTTTTACTCGAGCTCGAGTCTCCCCCTTTAATGCTTAATTTTACGAGGACTCATTGCGATTACGTGTTGATAAGATAAGGGCAAAAGTTTCTTAACGCTACTGTGAGGAACCAAGGTCGAAAAACAGTCAGCCAAGCCGAGTAAAAACACTCGTTCGCTTGCAAAGAAAACAACGTAACAAAACAAACAAACAATTCAACTACTTCTTTGCGTCCAAAACGAGTACAGATGATTGTTATTTATATCCATTCGAGAGAAAAATACAAGTTTCATTCCTGAACAAAAGTAACAACGATTAAACCAAATGTTAAGCTTCTATTTATTTAATTTACCTCACTGTCCTGAGTTGTAGAGGTTTCTACCACTTGAAAATGAGTAAGCTTCAGTAAAGTAAAAACAAGCATCCGCAAAAATAGCAAACGGTTTGTCCAAAGAAAGAGCTTCTTCCACAGAGTTTGAGCTACTCATTCCTCCCATTAATACCGGTGAACTGTTAAGTGACTTTTCTTGGTGAGATGCAAGATGCCGCGGTGAAGTGAAAGCCCTTGAAGCGTTGAATTATACTGTTTTCAACCGCACAATCTTTGAAGCTTTTCCTGAGAAAAATCGTCCGCCCTTCCTTTCATCACTTGAAAATTCACCTTCCGGAGTAATTTTTGACAAGTTCTTGATCTTTATGCTTTTTACACGAAAGACAAACTTCGATCGAAGAAGATGAAGTTGTTTTGCTCAAAATAAAGAAACCAACTGAATGTGAAATTACCAGCCGCAGAAAGCGCGCGAAAAATTTTAACGGCCTCGATTTGGTTTGGGTGTCCCACACTTGGCTTGAGCCTGCGATCCAATCGAAAGCAAGTACCTGGTCAGCGGTCAACTTAAAAAAAAACAGCTGACCTCGATGAGGTCTTAACTTGAGCCCGCGATATGGTCACGTTACACTGGTCAGCGGATACCTTGTTTTGACAGGTGTCAATTGGCTATAAGATGGATGTCCAGTATCAAAGATGTACGCTGTAAAGTAGCTGGTCAGCTGGGCCAGGTGGAGTATGGCCGCCATGTTGGATTATTATGATTATTATTAGGATATTATTAATTATTGGGCGACTCCGTCGTCGTCGTCGTCGTCGTCGTCGTCGTCGTCGTGCGTACGCGCCCACGAGAAATACCGCTAGCCATTTTTACCATGAGAAAAGCAGTTGACGGGTTTCTATAGGTATGGGGCTCCGCTTGACGGCCCTTCGGGCCGTCGGAGCTCCGCTAATATATTGTGACTATTAAATTGACCTAGTGGTTAAATAAAGGCTTATTCATTACTCTACTAGTTTGGTTGTTGCTGGAAATATTAGATTTACAATGAAACGAATTACATGTTTCGAGACGTATCCACGTGGTCGACGGAAAATGGTACGTTTGGAAAAACCCATTTTATTTCGGCAGTTTTGGTATGGATGTTATACCACAGGTATGTATGTTATACCAAGGGTATGGATGTTATACCAAAGGTATGTATGTCATACCCAAGGTATGGATGTTATACCCAAGGTATGGATGTTATACCAAATGTATGGATGTTATACCCAAGGTATGGATGTTATATGCCCGAGGTATGGATGTTATGCCCAAGGTATGGATGTTATACTATGAACTAAATCAAATGAAGAAT
>JAEMWC010000529.1:472500-500000 GCA_016490735.1 Pachyseris speciosa
ATCAAATGAAGAATGATCCTCGCAGTTTTGAACGCAATTTATGCAATTGCGAAAAGAAGCCTGAAAAAAAAAAATTCAGGACTTCAACGGGGTTCGAACCCGTTACCTCGCGATTACCGGTGCGATGCTCTAACCAACTGAGCTATGAAGCCACAGATGTTAGGGAGGTCAATTGTGGGTTGTTATGTTCCCGTGAAAGAAATGATTGTGAATGATATATGAATTGAATCATATATGAACTGCGGAAATGAAATCAAATGAAGAATGATCCTCGCAGTTGTGAACGCAATTTATGCAATTGCGAAAAGAAGGCTGAAAAAAAATTCAGGACTTCAACGGGGTTTACGTTCGAACCCGTGACCTCGCGATTACCGGTGCGATGCTCTAACCAACTGAGCTATGAAGCCACTTATGTTGGGAGAAGGTCAATTGTGGGTTGTTATGTTCCCGTGAAAGAAATGAGTGTGAATGATATATGAATTGAATCATATATGAACTGCGGAAATGAAATCAAATGAAGAATGATCCTCGCAGTTGTGAACGCAATTTATGCAATTGCGAAAAGAAGCCTGAAAAAAATTCAGGACTTCAACGGGGTTCGAACCCGTGACCTCGCGATTACCGGTGCGATGCTCTAACCAACTGAGCTATGAAGCCACTGATGTTGGGAGCAGGTCAATTGTGCGTTGTTATGTTCCCGTGAAAGAAATGAGAGTTAATGATATATTAATTGAATCATATATGAACTACGGAAATGAAATCAAATGAAGAATGATCCTCGCAGTTGTGAACGCAATTTATGCAATTGCGAAAAGAAGCCTGAAAAAAATTCAGGACTTCAACGGGGTTCGAACCCGTGACCTCGCGATTACCGGTGCGATGCGCTAACCGACTGAGCTATGAAGCCACTGATGTTGGGAGCAGGTCAATTGTGGGTTGTTATGTTCCCGTGAAAGAATTGAGTGTGAATGATATATGAATTGAGTCATATATGAACTGCGGAAATGAAATCAAATGAAGAATGATCCTCGCACTTGTGAACGCAATTTATGCAATTGCAAAAAGAAGCCTGGAAAAAAAAATTCAGGACTTCAACGGGGTTCGAACCCGTGACCTCGCGATTACCGGTGCGATGTTCTAACCAACTGAGCTATGAAGCCACTGATCTTGGGAGAAGGTCAATTGTGGGTTGTTATGTTCCCGTGAAAGAAATGAGTGTGAATGATATATGAATTGAATCATATATGAACTGCGGAAGTGAAATCAAATGAAGAATGATCCTCGCAGTTGTGAACGCAATTTCTGCAATTGCGAAAAGAAGACTGAAAAAATTCAGGACTTCAACGGGGTTAGAACCCGTGACCTCGCGATTACCGGTGCGATGCTATAACCAACTGAGCTATGAAGCCACTGATGTTGGGAGCAGGTCAATTGTGGGTTGTTATGTTCCCGTGAAAGAAATGAGTGTGAATGATATATGAATTGAATCATATATGAACTGCGGAAAAGAAATCAAATGAAGAATGATCCTCGCAGTTGTGAACGCAATTTATGCAATTGCGAAAAGAAGCCTGGAAAAAATTCAGGACTTCAACGGGGTTCGAACCCGTGACCTCGCGATTACCGGTGCGATGCTCTAACCAACTGAGCTATGAAGCCACTGATGTTGGGAGCAGGTCAATTGTGGGTTGTTATGTTCCCGTGAAAGAAATGAGTGTGAATGATATATGAATTGAATCATATATGAACTGCGGAAATGAAATCAAATGAAGAATGATCTTCGCAGTTGTGAACGCAAGTTATGCAATTGCGAAAAGAAGCCTGAAAAAAATTCAGGACTTCAACGGGGTTCGAACCCGTGACCTCGCGATTACCGGTGCGATGCTCTAACCAACTGAGCTATGAAGCCACTGATGTTGGGAGCAGGTCAATTGTGCGTTGTTATGTTCCCGTGAAAGAAATGAGTGTGAATGATATATGAATTGAATCATATATGAACTGCGGAAATGAAATCAAATGAAGAATGATCCTCGCAGTTGTGAACGCAATTTATGCAATTGCGAAAAGAAGCCTGAAAAAAATTCAGGACTTCAACGGGGTTCGAACCCGTGACCTCGCGATTACCGGTGCGATGCTCTAACCAACTGAGCTATGAAGCCACTGATGTTGGGAGCAGGTCAATTGTGGGTTGTTATGTTCCCGTGAAAGAAAAACGTGTGAATGATATATGAATTGAATCATATATGAACTGCGGAAAAGAAATCAAATGAAGAATGATCCTCGCAGTTTTGAACGCAATTTATGCAATTGCGAAAAGAAGCCTGAAAAAAAAAAAATTCAGGACTTCAACGGGGTTCGAACCCGTTACCTCGCGATTACCGGTGCGATGCTCTAACCAACTGAGCTATGAAGCCACAGATGTTAGGGAGGTCAATTGTGGGTTGTTATGTTCCCGTGAAAGAAATGATTGTGAATGATATATGAATTGAATCATATATGAACTGCGGAAATGAAATCAAATGAAGAATGATCCTCGCAGTTGTGAACGCAATTTATGCAATTGCGAAAAGAAGGCTGAAAAAAAATTCAGGACTTCAACGGGGTTTACGTTCGAACCCGTGACCTCGCGATTACCGGTGCGATGCTCTAACCAACTGAGCTATGAAGCCACTTATGTTGGGAGAAGGTCAATTGTGGGTTGTTATGTTCCCGTGAAAGAAATGAGTGTGAATGATATATGAATTGAATCATATATGAACTGCGGAAATGAAATCAAATGAAGAATGATCCTCGCAGTTGTGAACGCAATTTATGCAATTGCGAAAAGAAGCCTGAAAAAAATTCAGGACTTCAACGGAGTTCGAACCCGTGACCTCGCGATTACCGGTGCGATGCTCTAACCAACTGAGCTATGAAGCCACTGATGTTGGGAGCAGGTCAATTGTGGGTTGTTATGTTCCCGTGAAAGAAATGAGTGTTAATGATATATGAATTGAATCATATATGAACTGCGGAAATGAAATGAAATGAAGAATGATCCTCGCAGTTGTGAACGCAATTTATGCAATTGCGAAAAGAAGCGTGAAAAAAATTCAGGACTTCAACGGGGTTCGAACCCGTGACCTCGCGATTGGGGACTTTAAGCATCGACGACGGGAACGGCAACGGCGACGGAAAAACCGAGAAAATACTGAGGAGAGCACACGATTGTGGAGTGAAATTGGAAGCAGTTAAGCAGCCGCCGAAGACGCCAACTTCTCTCGAAATATTCCTTCGCGTTCAGCCATTTTAATGATGATATGACCGATGTAGATTTTTTACTGTTGTACAAACTGAATACGTCAACAAATCAGTGCTGGAGAACGACAAGTGTTTATCGGAGATTAGATATCACATCTTTAGCCGAGGTAATGTAATAAAATAAAATAAAAATAAAAATCACCAATATATTACCTAGAAGTAGCGACTAGATTAACATGAACTCAATTGAAATGTTCTGCATCGAAGGCCGGGATTTGCGAGAAACGCTTTAGCAGTACGAGCATGCATGTCAATTTCCATATCTTTACATCTAGGAATTTGAACTGAAAACTACGATATGATAGAGAATTTTGGACGTTAGTTTTGAGCAACACCTGATGACTAGTTATTTTTCTCGGCCAGGTTTAGTGTAAATTAACAGCTCTAGTATGTCTTATTTCGAATGCGAAAAAGAAATGTTAGAGAGAACTGTCGATAAACAGTGTGAGACTCGCAAATCATTTCTAATTTCGGGGGCATCGGCGCTAGCTTTTTGTTTTGAAACAGCCGACTGATGAAATTTTTTAAGCTTATAGTTTGGGGAAGAAAATCAGGCAACAACTCAATCATTCAATTCCTTGGTATCTTAAGGTATCAATCCATATTAAAATTATCAATTTGGGGGCAAAAATAGAGCTAAAATACGTGAAATGCTACTCACGTTTTCACTCAACGCCAAACTAAGCTTTCTCACGTCGGGCCCCGAAGCAGAACGTCAAAATATTTCGCACCAGACATGCGCAATACGACATTTGGGTTTTCCCTCAGAGTCTCACGTCCCCGTTGCCGTTCCCGTTGTCGATGCTTAAAGTCCCTATTACCCGTGCGATACTCTAACCAACTGAGCTATGAAGCCACTGATGTTGGGAGCAGGTCAATTGTGGGTTGTTATGTTCCCGTGAAAGAAATGAGTGTGAATGATATATGAATTGAATCATATATGAACTGTGGAAATGAAATCAAATGAAGAATGATCCTCGCAGTTGTGAACGCAATTTATGCAATTGCGAAAAGAAGCCTGAAAAAAATCACAACTGCGAGGATCATTCTTCATTTGATTTCATTTCCGCAGTTCATATATGATTCAATTCATATATCATTCACACTCATTTCTTTCACGAGAACATAACAACCCACAATTGACCTGCTCCCAACATCAGTGGCTTCATAGCTCAGTTGGTTAGATCATCGCACCGGTAATCGCGAGGTCACGGGTTCGAACCCCGTTGAAGTCCTGAATTTTTTTTTCAGGCTTCCTTTCGCAATTGCATAAATTGCGTTCACAACTGCGAGGATCATTCTTCATTTGATTTCATTTCCGCTGTTGATATATGATTCAATTCATATATCATTCACACTATGAACTAAGTTAATCTCTGTTACAAATTGTCACACCAGCCCCAGATGCGTGATTTACGCATACAGCAGAACGGATGGTAAAAAATGTAAAGATATTTAATTTGATTTTTAAAGCTTGAAAATGACAGTCCAGAGAAGATGTCCCAAAATTATCTTCTGAAAAATTTGGTCAGTTTTAGTATGTGAAAACCGCCAAAATTTAAAGTCAGATAAGAAGAGTATGGGAAAATCCCTCGAATTTAAGCTTGAACCCACTGAAAAAATGGGACTTGATCAAGTTCATTTTTAAATGATCAAACGTTCTCAGTCTATGGTGTTTTTGTAATCGTTAAGTGTACCTCTTGTATTTTTTTGCCGTGTAATTCTTCGTAAATAGTGTGAAACAAATGAACTGAACTGTTTTCTCGTGTCCTTGCTTGCTTTTTTTTTTCGCTGTTCCACTAATTCGCAGAGGTTTTTTTGTCTACCTCTTTCTCTTGCTGTTTCTCAGTATTTCGTCACACGTTTTCTCGTCCTCTGTCTTCCTATTTCTCCAGAGGAGAGGAGAGGGTTGAATTAGAGAGCTTTGCTTCATTAAACAAGATTTATTACGGCAAAACAGAATAGTGGAGGGAAAAACCTTCCAAAAAAGTCACCATTAAAACGAGAACGCCAGACGTAGCGCTTTTCAAAACGTTTGTTTTATTTACAGCTTTTGTCTTTTTAATGAATTAATATTAAATAAGAAGCTCACATGGTACTTTCGAATAGATGTGATGATCTCTTCTATAAAATTGAAACAAACTGACAAAAGATGCTAAATTTTAGGTTCGTTTTACATAAACTCCAATATAAATACCATACCTCTCATACGCGCAAGCTAAAGTGCAACTCATGACTACTTTAAAGTAAAACAGTTCGTGATTTGGCTAGGTCTGCAAAGACCAAGGGAAAGTGCATCTGAGTGCTTGCAGGTACAAAAAAGGAACAATAATTTAATAACTTCAACACTTAAACTGCTTCAAGTCCCTTGACCAGATGATTACCCGTAATGCTGCTATGCGCGCAAGCAAGCGAAATAGCGATTCTTTCTGTGCACCTTTATTTCCTTGTCACGTAAACACGCGGTAACGTATCGTGTTCCTATCTCGCTGCAGTGCGAGAGAGTGGGGCCGAGAAGGATAGAAGAGGGACTGAATACGAAAACAAGTGATTCGGCCGCAAGTTGGCGTGAAACAGAAATCGCTTATTATTCCGGATCCACAGGGTGAGGTGTGTTTCCCAAAAAATGTCCCGGAAACGTTATAAGGGCAACAACTTATTGGCCTGGACAGAGGTCATTGCCACAAATTTTAACTTTCTTAACTTTAAAAGCTAACACGTTGAAAGATTTAACATGTGGGAAAGCTTGAACTGAGTAGAAATACCAGGGATCAAATGAAAACGGACTTTTCAAAACAACGGAGTACTGCCGTCGAAGGTTAAGAAGACAAAGAAGGAAAAGGTTATGACGACCATACTCTGGCGATGAAAATGGGATCAGATAGGCGCATGGCAAAGTGGGCAGTGATTAAGTGCATTGATCTCCTGTTCGTAGGCGCGGTGTTTACATGTGCTACACATCCAGAACTGATAATCCATCAGTGGACGACCGCTCACAATGCATGTCGGGAACTTAGTGTCACAGTTCGGACAAACTTGGCTCCTGTGGAAGGAAAAAAAGAGACATACAATATGGCAACCACATTTTGATGTGTAACTTACTTGGCATAACTTTCATGTTTTACGATCATTTTAGTGTTATGTGATTGGTTAAAATCAATTTGTTTCATAAAGTATATGGGAAATCCCTTAATACTCTCGGGAGCAAAGCATCCTGATGAATGTTCGACAGCCAAACCGAAATAGGGCGCAAATGAGCAAATTTGAATCTTTGATATCTCATTAATTTTTTCCTCGGATGAAATTAATACAACAGATAACCGACTATTGCCTGTTCGCATCGCTACTGATTTAAACATCCACCTTCAGGTAAGCTTTACTGGGGGACTGTCACACCTGTATGGCCTTCTTAATTGGTTGCAAGTTCGTTTACTGGCTCCGCCCAGGACAGGCCCAAAGGCTGGTATTTCGCGATGGTGGTTGCAATGTCCAGTAACCGGAACCCCTCTCTATTCACCGTCAACAGAAGTGCAGTATCGAAAGGTTTACAGAATGTCCGCAACATTATTTTTACGTTTCCCTCTACTGCCATTGCTTCAAGGTGATTCTAACAATACGCGAGACTGCCCTTTTGATGTAGAGATACCGTTTTTAAAGCGATCTCGCCAGTGCATAGAATGGGACGCAACAGCAATCCAGTGAATGTTCGTTGTAATAGCTATCTTGCTGGCACAGTCCCCCTTCGGTCTTCCTTCTTACCCCCGTTTTTTTTTTACCTGAGGATCGAAGGGGACCCTTCTAGCAGGGGAGGGCTCCGGGAGGAGCTGGAGTAGAGGCTATGAGAAACTCTTGGAGCTATAACAAGAAAATGAACACAGCCAAAAATTAAATGAACTGTCAGTTAGAAAGCCTTACCAATCAGGAATCATGGTTTCACAGGTGGTGCACTCTGCCTTGTTGCCTCGCGAATCTTTAGGAGAATGTCTACGAATCAAATTAAAAACTGGTAAAAAGCTCATTAATAATTCTTTATATCTGTTAAGCCTGGTTTTCACTAGCGACGCAAGCACAAGCGCAAGCATAACAAGCTTATGCCAAGTGAAAACGACACTACGCAAGCATAAGCGCAAGCACAAGGAAAAAGAAAACTTTTGATCCTTGCGCTTGTGTTTGCGCTTATGCTTGCGTTAAGCCCGTTTTCACGGTGAAATAAACGCTCTTGTGCTTGCGCTTATGCTTGCGCTTGTGCTTGCGTCGCTAGTGAAAACCAGGCCTTAAAGACACGGCTTACAGCCGATTTTCTCGGCCAAAATAACCTACAAATTAAATTTTATTGTAAGAATGGATAGATGTACAGTAAAGCTTTTTAAGCCTTTCAATAAATTCGCAATTCGTGTTTTATCAAGTCGTAAAACACTCGGCCGCGCCTTTTGTTTTAAACTTGATAAAACACTCCTGCTCATTTATTACACATTACGTAAAAAAATGATGGATACAAAATAAAAATTTAGAACCAAATGCGAGAGCAAAAGCTGACTGCTAAAAAAGAAAACAACATTAAAATAAGTTCATTTCTTTAGGAGAAAGCACAAAATGGGCGCGTACTTTGTAAATATTTCTAGGGCGAGTTCTTCGTAAGCATCCTTCTCTTCCTGGCTCAGTCTGTCAATGGATTCCAACTTGATAAAGGCCTGGGAAAGGATAGAAAAGGAATAAGTTGACAGGATGAATTATCAGTACTACCTCGACTCTCGCAAGACTCCTCAACATAGAAGACGAAAGCTTTTGGTACGCTTTTAAATCGCCTGTTTACTGAAAATACCAGCATTTTCGCCTTCTTTTTCCCAGAGCCCCTCGAATCCCATACCTTGCGCAGCTTTGGCTACACCCCCCCCCCCCCCCTTCGCCCTAGATCCATATTAAGACGGTGTTACAATGTGATGAGTACTGAGAAAGGATAACTACCTTGGAACACGTTCCAAAAGCTCTGTTAGCACAACTGACAAGCGCCAGAAGAGAGTGAATACACACTGGATCGAGGACATCCTCATAATCACACAAGTGCAAGGCCTGGAAAAAATAAATCATTCAGTTTTCAGGCCGGGAACAAATTACATTGAGGCCATTTTGTCCCATCCCTGTGACATGAATATCCAGATGTACAAATTGGCGCTGGAGGGTGAATTGGGGTTTTCCTGGTGAAGATTTGTCAGTAATGTTAACATTTGCCAAACTATAGGCTATCTTCAAAAATAGAGTAAACTTGGGACGCCTGACATTCCTACGACTTACACGTGTAACACGACACACAAGAGCATTTTTATACAATAAAAGGTGGTTGCAGGGAATTAAGTTTTTATAGCTATGTAGAGGGAACCGAAACTAACACTTAAGATAATATCGCGTACACGTAAACTAGTGCGTATCCGCAAAAACACTCAATGACAAAAGAAAAAGAAGAGAAACGAGAAGAAGAAGAAGAAGAAGAAGAAGAAGAAGAAGAAGAAGAAGAAGAAGAAAAGAAGAAGAAGAAGAGTTCCGAGTATATTTTGGAAGGAAAAGTTAATACACTCCCACCATCACAACAACCCGTTATACAAATCAAGAAGGGACTTATACAGAGAGAATCTTAAACACCCGAACGTAGTTACTACCGTACGTTAGACAATTCAAGAAAAAAAAAAGTAAATTCTACAGAGTTAGTGGTAACGTAGGCTTGTAGTCCCAACAAGTTATTGCGCGATGTCAGATGGTCTCGTTATGATTACCATTTGAGGAAACGTTCCCAGGATTTATTTCCGAGGGTGGGGAAGAGGGTGGAAAATCAGTTCTTCCATGCAAATCTCACCGTTTTCATCGCAGCATCTACAGCGCCTTCGTACATTTGCCTTTGCGCCAACAGAAAGAAGTGGTAAGCCTGGAAACAAAAATGAAAGAGTTCAAATTCTCTCATTATTATGTAACGTTTAATAAGTGAGCAGGAGTGCTTTATAAAGTTTAAAAACACGAGGGGCGTTTAGAAACACGAATTACGAATTTACTGAACGGCTTCAAATGCTTTACTGCACGTCTATCCATTCTGACACTAATTTCCTTTGTATTTCCTTCGAGAATCATTAAAAAAACTCATTCATACCGTAAAAGCTCTATTAAGCCCCCGGGGGGCTTATTCATTTCAGACCTTATTAACGGGGGGGGGCTTATTGGAGAGGGGGGTTAATAGAGAGGGGGCACTTATTTCAAATCTTTGAACACGCCTTTTTCGTGTTAAATAGTTTCTGTACAAATCTCAAACAACTGCAGTAAAACTTTATTATTTAATACCGAGCAGGAAACAGTATTGTGTGTTTTATTGTATATTTGTTTAAAAACAAACCAACTGGGCCGCATAAAGTGTATTTCGTACTAGGGAATAGGAGGGAATAATTACAAAATCTCGTGTCCCAAAAGGGGTGGGCTTATTAGAGAGGGGGGATTAAAAGAGAGAGAGAGTGGGGGGGGGGGGGGGGGGGGGCTTAATAGAGCTTTTACGGTAATTCAAAAGGGAAATACAAAAGAAATTAATTTTTAACGAGTGTCTTTATATCTGATAACGACACGGCTTAATTTGACATCCGGCCAAAACAACCCAAAATCTAAATTTTAGTGTAAGAATGGATATATGTACAGTAAAGCTTTTTAAGTCGTTCCGTAAGTTTAAAACACCCCGGCTCATTTATTAAACATTTCTTAATGTAAACGTAGAAGTTACTATCGACACTCCAGACGGAAAAAACAAATCCAGCAGCAATTAAAACCAAACCTCAGCTCCTCTCCAGGCATTATCGATGATTTTACTCTCATCCGTAGCAATGGCGTCCTCTTCCAGCAAGCCTGCCAGTGCAGAGGTTGCCTGTGAGACAACAAGGGAAAAGGTTAAGTCGCATGAAGCAACTGAGAATAGACCCTCCCTCTTAAAAAGGTGTAATCATCAAAATTATCATCATCGTCATCATCATCATCATCATCATCAGAAGCGATTAACAGACCAAATGACAGGTTTGAAGAACTAAACAGGCAATTCCTACCATTTGCTGTCTCGTAAACTTTGAGTAGAGACTGTCTAACATAAGAAGACTCCGATTTCCTCATAACATTGTCATCAATAACTGATCAAGTCTCATAATTCCTTTCTTATTTCTCACTGTTTTGACTACGTGTACACTGCGCTATCACTAAAAAAGTTTATAGAGAGCTACCTAACATCTATGTTATCTAACGTAATACGATTCTACCTGTGACTAGGACTGACATTACCTCACTATAAATATCCTGAAAGACAAGTCCAGAAAACGAGATACGTGAGTTAACTCGGTTACTGTCGTATTAGCAACTAGGAGTACAACTAGTCCACCCTGGATAGGATGCTATTTCATCACAGGATACCCAGCATCAAGTAACAATGAGTTTAACTAGTCCACCCTGGATAGGATGCTATTCCATCTCAGGATACCTAACATCAAGTAACAATGAGTTTAACTAGCCCACCCTGGATGGGATGCTGTTTCATCACAGGATTACCCGGCATGAGGTGACTAGGGTCCTTACCATTTACACGGTTAAACTGGAAATTCTGGTTGAGAAATGAAATGGTACGTACCACTTTATTTGGAAAGTCTCAAAAATTATAGGTCGTCGTACAGTGGCCGAGAAGGGCCATTTCCGACTTCCGACTTCCGACTTACAGCAGGTTAGGTGGACAGCCCTGTGTTGAGCAGGAAAAGCAATGGAAGGATTCAGTCCTTGGTCAATTCAGTAAGAGAGCAAGAGCGAGATGAAAATAAAAGGGTGGAATCCGCTCCAGTGCGGACAACAAAAGCCAAGGAAAGAGTTTCTGAGGTAACAGCGTAGTTCTTTTGATTTCTGACGACCGCTTTCCCGAACATATTTATATATAAGACTTCAGTCTTTAGGTTAGCTTTCCGCAAATCCTTGCAGTAAAATCCCGTCCTCGAAATTATGAAACCTTTTCATGAAAAAAATGTTATGTCCTGAATAATGCAGCCTTTAATTTAGCGGAATCTGCGAGCCAAATTTCCAAGTTTCTACTTCAAGTCCCGACTGTAGTTTCATGTTGGTTGCAATTTCATATGCAAAATCACGCAACCATCAAATGACAGCTAGACTAGGATCAGAATTTGGCCAATGTTTCGAAATTCAATCTTGAAGGAAGGCAAAGTTTATTTTCGCAATTTTTTATGAACAGGTCTCTGAAAAGTGCAGATCATTTGTTTTTAATTTTCGTGCTCAACGTTTGAAGCGAGTCACGAAAGTGTCTGAGTAGCCATCAGTCTATTTTCTATTTTAAAACAGCATAAACGGTGATGTTCTATTCCTTAAAGATTTTGACAGGGAGCTAAAGCCAACACTTTAGCGTCCGAGGTTAAATAATCGGTAGCAAAAACAACAGCAGGTATTTGTTATCATGTAAACTTCCCTTATATGAAGTAAATTCAACTGTCAGCAACAAGATAATCCTTCTAGCGACCTCGCACTCGCCAAAAAGGCCTCTAAAATTTGCCAGATCGTGACCTACACACATGGCTTTAATTTCGTCGCGTATCTCGTAAAACGCGGCCAGAGAATGAACAACTCTAGAGCAGATTCCGCAAAATTAAAGGCTACATTATTCAGGACATAACTTTTTCATGAAAAAGGTTGCATAGTTTCAAGGACGGGATTTTATTGCAAGGATTTGCGGAAAGCTAACCTACTGTAGAGGCTGAAGTCTTATATTACAAATATGTTCGGGAAAGCGGTCGTCAGAAGTCAAAAGAACTAGGCTGTTACCCCAAAAACCTTTACTAGGTATTTGCTGTCCGCACTGGAGCGGATTCCGCCCTTTTATTTTCATCTCTCTATCGGCTCTCTTAGGGAATTAACCAAGGACTGAATCCTTCCATTGCTGTTCCTGCTCAACATGGCTGCCCACCTCAACCTGCTGTAAGTCGTAAGTCGTAAGTCGGAAGTCGTAAGTCGGAACTCAGAAGACGGAAGTCGGAAGCCGGAAGTCGGAACGTGGAACTCCAAAATCACCTCTTATTCTCTTGCGTGTGGTCTTTCATTTTACCTAGAAACGTTTGGTTACACGAAGTATTATTTGCAACGACATCAAATTTAAAAAAAAAATCAACCATATCCACAGGTCTGTGGCCAGTTTTCAGAAGTCGGAAGTCGGAATTCGGAACTCGGAACTCAGAAGTCGGAAGTGGCCGTTCTCGGCCATGGTACCATCGACTTAATCAATGGTCTTTTTCTTTTCTTATTGTGCTTTCTAATAGGCGATTTGCATTACGGCCTCATTTTACTACAGCCACCAGAATTCATATCGTTTTCTCTTTATTATTCAAATTTTTAAACGACGGTGGGGTTTAAATAGCAATAGTCAGAATTAGCAAGACAAAAAAAAATAGAAACTGAAGGATTCTGGTAGTTGTATTAAAATGACGCCATCATGCAAATCGCCTATTGATACTAGTACATTTTGTGATTTGTCCATTTTTCGTTTGGACAAGCTGCGGCACTGAATGTTTACAGGTAAAACTTTCAACCCGGATGGAACGCGTAAATGGTAAGCGCCCTAGAAGTCTTACTACAGTACTCCTCTCTAGATGGGACGCTAGCTCATCACAGGATACCCAAACTGAAATAACCGGGAATTTAATGATCCCCTCCTGGATGGGATGATGGCCCATCACTGGGTTATCTACAGCAGTGTGCACCAGGAACAAGGAAGGTGAGGTCGTTTTTTTGAAGTGGGGGAATAAAGATGTGGTGGAACCCGGGGTACCCACCTTGGAATAGATATTTTTCTCGGACCTTTTCTGCTATCTATTAAACACGTTCTTAGGGTAATAGCAAATGTTGTAGTCAAGTGAAGGCGGCATTTAAACAACTGGGCCGCGTAGGAACCAAAGCCCGAAAAGAATGGCTTTAGTATAGTATGCACAGTAATTGATGAGCACCAAAATATGCATGGGGCATTTCATAAGCTGAATGGAAAACACATATTTGAGTAGTAAGGTTACACAGCACTTTGCTAACGCAAGAAGGGAACAGACAAGTACATATCTGTCATACATATTAAAATAGTGTAGTCTCTTTACAACAGTGGAGCGCCTAGTAATGTCTGAGTGTTGTGTGACGAAGAAAGCAAGGAACTGCTGTGTTTTTAGTAACGCAACACCTCTGCGCACACCTTTCAACCTTACCTCAAGGTACTCAAGGTACTGTAGCATACCTTTATTCTACAATAAACTTGAATACAAAAGCGGCATAGGAAACCCCTCACCTCTCTTCTGCTTTTCTTGTCTTTTCCAGAGGCTGTTTTCATATTCGTCATCTTCACATGTTCGTGATAGTTCTCGACCTTGGATTAACAGACAATGAAAAACAAACTATTGACTTTGCTGTTCTAATTAGTACACCACTCTGAGGTGAAGAGCCAAAGGAAACCTCGTTTGAGCTTACTACAAAGCAGTCCGTACTTTGTGTTTGCTCGATCGCAAGAGAGCGCATGGTCTTCGAAATAAACGTTTGGTGTGAGCAAGGAAAATTTGTAGAGGCTCACGCCCGAGTAAAGATATTTGCCTTTGCAAGTTCACGTATTCGTGATTGGATTTGTGAGACTCTTTATTGACGACCAAGTCTGGATTTCTATTCGGTAGTTTGAGAGATAACAGGAGGCGTTCATGGGCCACGCCTCGGATTAAAAGAGGCGTTGTGTTAGCAAGACAGAAGAAAGCATTGCCAAAACTACCAGCATAAGGGAAAAAAGCAGCAAAAGACGACATTATATGTAACTCACTGTGGGTGAAATTAAACAAGACTTACTAGAAATTAAACATCAGTTCTTGGTATAGGTGGGTGGTTGGCTGATAACCTGTCCCCACCGGCCCAGGTCTCACATGGTTAAAAAGCACCTAACCCCTGTTCGAAACGCATTGCACCTTTTTCTTTTTATTTACGAAATCTTAACCTTTTTATAGACTGTAAAAGTTATGTAAATGAAGCCATCATTTGTCACACGTCTGAGCTAGAGGGAGGCGTGGGTCTATTCTTGACTTGACGTCACAACTGATTTATATCGCGGCAAATCTTTGCAAATATGCGTGCAAAGCAGTTTGTAAAACGTAAAATCAAGAATAGATCCATGCCCTAATCAGACTCGATCGTGAACAAAAAAATGCTTAGTTGTTATTTCCAAAACTGGACATTAAGTCTAAATGTTTTTGGAATAGGTGCAAAATTCGATAACAGCGAAAAAAGAAATATTTTGGGATTAGTTGCACTTTAAGAAAACAAACAGTCATATGGATGTTGGTTTTATGCTCCTTCTGAGAGCGGAAAGGACTTAGTAGTATACTTGTAGAAGTGTTGGTACAATCCCTGCATGGTTCAAGCCTCGGTTTTGACGATTCTGTTTAAAAGGAGCAGATTATCGAGGTTCAAGCCTACCAGTAAGGCCGCCAGGACATACAATTTCTTCGCTCGAAGTGGATTCGTCTCCGCATCTGCCTCTTCAGTGGCGACCTAGAAAGATAAACACGCAGTGACTGAAAGCGCAACATGGCGAACTCTGCTCATGTGAATTCTCTGTCCTACTTTATTCATCAAATGCTTGAATATCGATATAAGTGCAGAACGAAAGAAAAATGACCAGTAGTACACCCAGGTTGAAAAAGCTCTTACTTGCTAACGTCTTTTTAGATTGACCTGTTGTTTTCACGTTGCTTGTACAGCCTTTGCTATGTAAACTGTGCATGAAATCATGTGCCAGCATACGTGTGAAAGCTATTGAGTGTGACTTCCCCACAGATGTCGCTCAGTTCTTATCATTCTGTTATAGCTGGTTATAGCTTTGAGTCTGTTCACGTATCAGCATAGGCCGTGGATAGAAATTTACCGTTCACCCTGGCTCTTAAAGATAAAACTCCCGGGAACCTATACCTGTACTTAATAATTAAAGGACGAAAAACCTTACCGCATGCCGATGACCAGTGCCTACAGAATGCCAATTCTAACGAAAGAAGCCAAGGAGCAATACTGCTCTCGACTGTGTTTTCGTTTGATAAACAATTGGTCGAGCTTTTGCTTGGCGCTGGTGTGATTAAATCCTAACGCAAACGAAGACTCCATGAACGGATAACGTGCTGTTATAGATTCTATGAAAAACACGCCCGCCATTTGCCACAGTGTATCAAAGACGGGGTCTGAATACAATAATGGTGCAGCATGTTCCATTGAATAATTAATGTTCCTGATCAAGTATTTCTCAATAAGAGGCAATAAATCATGACAATGCTTACTTTGAAAAGAAGTTTCGCAGCATCAATGAAATGGTTTGCTTTTCGATATCTGAGGAATGTCAAGAGCTTGCAACTACAAGAATAAGTCTCTCCACTAATAAAAGAGCAATTTAGAGTCCCGTTACCCTCTCAAGAATGAGAAAAAAGGTTGTAATGAAGCTCTCATTCCATGTTTCTCCTTGCACCAGAGGATAGCACGACAAATCTCGAACAAACCAACGTACAGAAAGCCGTTCTTTGTGACATTAAAATGGGCAGCATCCCCTTTATCGGGCAACCTAAACGGGACTCTAAACACCGATCGTAAGAGAGCACACCCACATAATCCCCCTTAACAGCAAATAACCTTGAAAACATCTGAAGGCAACCTCTAACTCCCCCCACCCCCCCAAAAAATAGATAATGATGATGATGATGATGATGATTATGATGATGACGATGACGATGCAAGGATACAGTTCAATGGCATCAAGAGTCTTGTTTTTCTCCAGTAGATATGAGGCGTACTTGGCGAGCAGAGTGTCAATTTCTTTGTTATTATGCTGTTTGGCAAGTTCGATAGCTTGATCCCATTGGTTTAGTTGAACACAGCAGTCAATGGCTTCTTTGACCTTCCCTGTCTAGAGAAAATACAAGATACTTATTGAAAAGCTGAACAAAATATGTTGGACGTGGTCACCACAACTTAGAGCGCAGTTTGCCCAGCATGACAAATGGAACAAAATTTCAAGCCAATACAATCGCACTCAGCTGTTCGTTAATGTTGGATTGTGTTCAGTGGTAAAGAAATTTAGTATAAATCTACTAGCGTTCCATCACGAATGCCGTTCTCTTATTGGCTACGCTACTCGCTATCTATTCTGTGATAGACAGAAGTGAGTAGCAGTTGTGGACAAAATGGCGGCCGCTTCTTCGCGTTTTCGAAGTGTCTGTGAGGAGGATTTAGGTAATTTATTTTTTTAGTTTTGAACGACTAGTAGAACTATACTAAAACAATTAGATTATTTGCTCTCGATTTCTATGCGTGATAGAAATCTCAAGCTCATAATCTAATTGTTAAATAGAACTCGGAAAGTCTTCGTGAGATGAGTATCTAATGACAGTAACGTCATTTGAAGAAGCTCGCTCGTTCGGGTGAGTTTAGTTCTGAGAAAGACTGTTACAGCTGTCATTGAGCCGCGTTTCGACACCCTGAGTGGAAGTCATCATCAGAGTCAAGGAAGTTGTGTAAAATCAGTAGATAGTGCATAGTCTCCGAAAAAAAAAATTTTCGAAGCCAAAAACATCACTGCTACACTGGCAGACAACCAACAACGTCACGATTTCGCTGGGCAATCAGCTCAAACGCCAGTGTCTCTATACAAAGTGATATTACCTTGATCAAACACTGTACTAAACCTGTCTGTGGACAAAAAAGGAAGGCAGTAAAGACTGAAAATACCTTGGTGAAGGCTGTCACCGCCTGCTCACACATACCAACTGAGGAAAACATGCCAGCAATCTCCTGCAAAAAAAATTACCAAGGTAAAGACAAGATAACCAGTTAGCAAACACGAGCCATTCCATCGTGGACCGCGCAATCTTTTTTTTTTTTTTTTAGCTTTTCTAGTTTGACACTATTTTAACTAATTCACTACTTCATCTTTCCTTTTTTCATCGTATTTGTATATATTTGTGTATATTTGCATATTATGGTACACTGGTTACCGATTGATACCAGTCAATCTTGTTATTGACTGACCGGTTTCATTTTAAATAAAGATTATTGTTGATTGTGTCTCAGCAACTCCCCGCTACTTAGAGACACAACACTTTCCGCAACAGGTGAGCAGTTCCAAGAATGGCCGATAATTGTACACTTCCAAGGAAGTCACGTACATCGAGCTTGCCAAACCAGGTCTTTGCACTTTTCGATATGCTTCCAAGAGCACCAATCTCGATAGGTATTATTGTGACTTTCGAGGCCCTATGGCATTATTATTATTATTATTATTATTATTATTATTATTATTATTATTATTATTATTATTATTATTATTATTATTATTATTATTATTATTATTAAAAGCGACGTTAGCATCTTTTCCGAACTGCAGTACTAAAAACTATTTAGATTTCTTCACGTTTAAGATCCACAGTGAATACTTTCCAGCCGGCCAGAAGGTAAATGTAACAATGATTTCCGTTTTCAAAGTACTAAGAATTACATCGTCACAAGTCACTCCATCCATCAGCACCTTTTGAAAGGGTGCTACTGAAAGAGCGCTCTTTTGCATTATTGTTCATTTTAATTCATGTTTAGGTCTACAGTAAACACTATCCATAACAAGACAGGCACCCCATTGTGACCAGCCACATGCGTTAGCCTTCAAAAGACTTTACTTCAGGGCTACGATCCATCAGGAGAAAAAAGGAGATCCTGACTTTGGTACGGGCTCGCTCTGAGCAGTCGACTGCACTTACCGTTAACAAAGAATGGTTCTCTGGCAGCGTGTTGACCATCTTTTCCAAGCCTTTATAGTCTTCTAGCATGTAATAGCACTCTGCCAACCTCGCCTGGTTCCTTCCTTGAACATAATATGTGACCGCGTTCTGCCATTTCTGTCGGTCAGCGTAATAATCACCGATGGCGTTCCAGGCCTGCTCCAATAACTGATCGTCACCTGCAAAGTAGAAAACAATCAAAAATGCACTTTATTAACCCGCGAGATGAGTGAGATGAGAACGCCCCCCCCCCCCCACCCCCTTCAGAATTCCTGTTAATTAACTGTTCATTTCAACATCTATTTCATGTTAAGCTACAACAGCAACAACAACAGATCCATGCGTATTTTCAGCCAATTAAATTTCGTGCTATCCCTGTAATATAGGTGTTTTCCTTCACCGCTCCTCGGCACCTTTATTACTGTATTAATTCGTGGTAAAGATTGAGCGCTGTTAAAACACCTTCGTTTCGGCCATTATTGCCTTCCTCGGGATGAAGGCAGTAACGTTGAAATGTTCGTCTTTTAACTGACAAATAAAGCGCTCAATCTGTCTATAACTCGATTTACCCAGCCCAAATCGCTGCGCAGTATATATTATTATCAAGTACATTACTGTCCTCTTTTGTTTAACCAGCAAAACGCTCCACCCTCTTATCGTTTGCATATAGTGACCATTATGGCCATAGAGAAACTCTACAATCCTGGAAAAAACTGTTGAGAAAATTGAGTTTCGAAGCCTTGCGATTCTACTTGCAAACAATAATCAGCAGAATTTGAAAGCCTCCCACGCCTGAATTAATGTTATTTGCACCTCCTAAGCGTTTCCCTGCAATTGGCCATGTTCTAAACGAGTAAGGGCCTGGGAGCGAATCCAAACTTCATTGAAAATCAATGAAATTGAACTAAATCGATTCTCACATGAAAGGGTATCTCAAAATAAGCAGTTTCAGCAAGTTGGACTATGTTTGGTTGAAAAGCCGCCAGATAACATGCATTTAAAACTTAAAAAAATCCCCTACATATGTCTCTATTTCAGAAAGTGTGTCCCTCCAAACCACACAAAGTCTCTAATTTTCAAAATTTTCAAAAGCATTTTTTTCAGCTCCAATTCAACTGAACAGCGTCAAAGTTGCTTAGGTGTCCATTTTTGAGATGCTCTTTCATGCAGTGGAAACAATTTTTTCCAATCGATAAATTTTAAAACTTCGTTCCCAGGCCCCTACTCGTTTAGAACATGGCCAATGGCGGCTTCCCAAATTCAACATTGAAGAGGGGGTGGGGGATAAGTTACTTTAGTAATATTGTTGTAGTAGCCTGTTTTCATAAGACGTTTTGTTAAGATTGTTTGGGGACGCGATTGTTTCTTCGCAATACGCCCCCGAAATTGAACTAAATCGATTCTCACATGAAAGGGTATCTCAAAATAAGCAGTTTCAGCAAGTTGGACTATGTTTGGTTGAAAAGCCGCCAGATAACATGCATTTAAAACTTAAAAAAATCCCCTACATATGTCTCTATTTCAGAAAGTGTGTCCCTCCAAACCACACAAAGTCTCTAATTTTCAAAATTTTCAAAAGCATTTTTTTCAGCTCCAATTCAACTGAACAGCGTCAAAGTTGCTTAGGTGTCCATTTTTGAGATGCTCTTTCATGCAGTGGAAACAATTTTTTCCAATCGATAAATTTTAAAACTTCGTTCCCAGGCCCCTACTCGTTTAGAACATGGCCAATGGCGGCTTCCCAAATTCAACATTGAAGAGGGGGTGGGGGATAAGTTACTTTAGTAATATTGTTGTAGTAGCCTGTTTTCATAAGACGTTTTGTTAAGATTGTTTGGGGACGCGATTGTTTCTTCGCAATACGCCCCCGAAATTGAACTAAATCGATTCTCACATGAAAGGGTATCTCAAAATAAGCAGTTTCAGCAAGTTGGACTATGTTTGGTTGAAAAGCCGCCAGATAACATGCATTTAAAACTTAAAAAAATCCCCTACATATGTCTCTATTTCAGAAAGTGTGTCCCTCCAAACCATACAAAGTCTCTAATTTTCAAAATTTTCAAAAGCATTTTTTTCAGCTCCAATTCAACTGAACAGCGTCAAAGTTGCTTAGGTGTCCATTTTGAGATGCTCTTTCATGCAGTGGAAACAATTTTTTCCAATCGATAAATTTTAAAACTTCGTTCCCAGGCCCCTACTCGTTTAGAACATGGCCAATGGCGGCTTCCCAAATTCAACATTGAAGAGGGGGTGGGGATAAGTTACTTTAGTAATATTGTTGTAGTAGCCTGTTTTCATAAGACGTTTTGTTAAGATTGTTTGGGGGACGCGATTGTTTCTTCGCAATACGCCCCCCCCCACCAAACAATCCCACAATCACTTGCGTGGCCAGTCTTTTTCCAAAGTGAGCTGTTGGGGATATCAGTTTTTGGGGATGTTATTGTTGTGGCGGCGGGTGACGAATTTTGACCAAATACAGGCATGCACTATGCTGTTCCATTGTTTTCATTTGTAGCTGAATGTTTCAGAACATAGCTTTAGAAGTTCAGACTAGAAAGCTACCTTACTCACCCCTCCCCTCCGGTCTTCAATAATTGAACGACTCTGAACCAGTCTCCAAGTTTGAGCCTCAAATCAACGGCAAGATCTCTGCAACAATGAAGTGGCAAAACGTAGAAGTTTACGCGTGAATTACTATTACAGACAGAAAAACCACCCTTTGCAAAACAGTTGCGACATTGGTCGTGAGTTCTATTGTGGTAAATTAAAGTTTGGAATGGGGCAGGGGGCGCTTTAATTCCAAGAGCGAAGCCCTATTATAAGCGGTGTTGGTTATCCCTTCTCCTTTATCAAACGAGTGTCGTAAAACCAAAACCAACGCAATTGCTCTGAACAATCGCAACAGACGCAAACAGCGCAATGAGCCAATCAGAAATCGAAGCAATTAGGTGCAGCCGGCGCGAAGCGCGGGAAAATACGCGCGCGCAAGTCACAATTGGTTTTGGGTTTGCTTCTCATTGGTTGAGAAAGTGGCGCGAGTTTTGACAACCAATCACAAAGCGAAGCAATGCAAAACCAAAACAGACGAGAAATAGAGCGGTTTTCAATTGAGTGTCGTAAAACCAAAACCAAAGCAATTACTCTGACCAATCACAACAGAAGTTAGCAGTGCAATGAGCCAATCAGAATACGAAGCAATTACATGTAGCCGGCGCCAAGCGCGGGAAAATACACGCTTTCAAGTTGCAATTGGTTTTGGTTTTGCTTCTCATTGATTGAGAAAGTGGCGCGAGTTTTCCTGGCCAATCACAGAGCGAAGCAATGCAAAACCAAAGCAAAACCTTAATTACTTTCGACACTCAATTTAAAACCGCTCTAAAGACAATGAAAATGACAATGACTCAACTTATACCCAGTTTATAATAATAATAATAATAATAATAATAATAATAATAATAATAATAATAATAATAATAATAATAATAATAATAATGATGATGATGATGATAATAATCATTTTATTTGAGTCTCAAATTTATCTAGACGAGCACAGATGCTCTACTAATTGGGGAGACTAAATCAAATCAACTCTAAATAAATCAAATGAAATCAAATTAGAAGACGTGATGGTCAAGAAAGTAAAATTAGTGTTTTGGCACACTTTACAAGTGCATAAGTTACACGGTATTTACAAAGATTGATGAAATGGGGAGGAAACCTAACAAAACCACGGGTCTTATGAAAGTTTAGGTTTCCACCGTAACAGAAATTATGTTGCCTACTGATGCGGGTGTGCAGTTTTAGTCCTTTGGCGAGACTGAGTTGAACCCTTGCTACCTCTTACTCTTGCAGAAACTGCTCTTTACAAAATGGACTACTAGGCTTACAAATACCTTCTGTCCATTTCTAAGTAGAGCCTCTCTGCCTCCTCAAATCGCTTGAAATAAGCAGCTACTTCTGCCTTCTTCTTGGTTTCATTCTGTGAAGAGTGACGTCAAATGACACAGATCTAAGACAATGCATAAACGTAGTAAACATACGAGGCCTTCTTTCAAGAATTTCCTCGTCATTTCTCATTTGACAAATGGTGACTGACCCAGTAGCCTGATGTCATGCCTCTAAACAAATAATTATGTACTAAAGCAAAGAAAAAGCAATTTACAATAGACCATATTCGTATTGTCGGTATTGAGCTGGATCTAGCATGAAGGAAATACATTTACATATGAAAAGATTCCCCCGTTTGAGCCTCGTGTGCACGCTAGTTCCAGCTCCTAGCGGAGAATACGAATAAGGTTTATTCTCATTGAGCAATTTACAATTCTCTTTCAGGGTCCTAAAATTTGGAATTCTATCCCTGCGTCACTTGAATTACCTGTTCAGCTAGTTTTCTTACCATTAAGGAAAAGATGTCAGAATTTTTACTTAAACAACCCTGAATCTGATCATGTCACACTCATATAGCACCAAAATTTATTCTAATATTGTCTTTCGAGGTGGCCTCTCCAATAAGCCTGGGGCCGGTTCCTGGAAGGTGTAATAACTCTATTCCAAGGATAAATCCGCCTTATTCCAGGAATACCTGTTGGAATAAGGCAGATTTATCCCTGGAATAGAGTTATTACACCTTTCAGGAGTCGGCCCCTGGTGGTTTCATGAGGTCTACTCGCCACTAAATTACGTGAAATGTGTTGTAAATATTATCAAGATGGCAAACAAATGTTGAATGTTGTTGGAAAAAAAAATTCTTACATCCAACTTAGCTAGTCGCTTGACAAACTTGATTCCCTGATAATCTTGGCAACGAACGAAAGCCTTCTCCGCAACTTCTAGTTCCAGCCTCTCAAGAGATGACTCGGCCAGCAGACGCCTGTAGTAGTACAAGCAATTTGGGTGTCTTATCAGTTGTAATTAACAAACAACAAAACTTTGTTTAAAGTTTGCATCATAGTGTCAATGGCTTGCAAATCGTACCAAAGCCTGGGGTGAGGATTGTCTTCGATGAATTGATACGCATCAGGGATACCGACTTTTTCCAGGAGATCACGAGCATCTCGTAAAGACTGGAAGGAAAAATAAGACATGTTAATCAGGGTGCATTTTCTGGGGGGAGGGGAGAGGGGGGCTATTCTGCTTACGTAATGAATGAAATGCGGAATGAAAGGAATAATATTCCGTTCATTTTGCTACCGGGGAACAGAATATGGTTTACTCTGAATACGCAGAATAAGCGTTTTTGGGAAAACTTTTGGCGGGAAAATCTTGCGCTACCCGCCAAGCCCGTGACGTGGCACCGGAAGTCGGGTTAAGACGCTCAAAATCAAGACAAACTAAGATGAAGGATCCAAGATGGCCGTGTTTTGGAAATAATGACGTCATTGCCCTTGGAGCTCCTCCCTTCCCCAGTGGTGTCAAATGCATCACAACGTGCTACGTGTGTCAAATGAGAAAAAAGAACGGTAAAGAAAAACAGCAACGATGAATAGCAATTACAATTGTCTTATCTCACCTTTACTTCCAAGTCGATTACGTTTTCTTTGTTTGGATGATCAGGATCCTACATTTAAAATGAAAAGAAAGCTAAGCCATAATGTAACTGCTTATGCACAAGTTGAAGATGAGTTGGTGATGTATTAGAAATCGAGTCAGCGAGCGTTACGAAAGAGTGATATTCTGACCGTCACACAAACCAAACACGACCCAAACGCTGTACATAGCACTTGAATCCATGCAGTAACGTGTTTATCTTTTTTTTCAGAGCATTATATTAACAACAACAACAATAAAAATTTTATTAATTTAGTACCTAAATATTACATAAGAATAAATACAAAACTTTTGGTTGTAGACATTTAGACGCACTCTAGTGTTTAGTATAATCACAATAAATATAAAAGCAATATTGTAAATTGAAAGATGGCGATAAAGTGGTGATATGTTGTTTTTTTTCTTATTTAAACTTCAGGACGCATTGAATAACCAACTGACGACCCCCTTGAATGTAGCAGTGGGCTTCGTAAAGTTCATACGACCTAAATTTAGGTCATCTCGGCGAGCACCCTTGAGCGAAAATCTAGAGTGCCAATCTTCAAATAAGAGCAAGGAAGATATTCAGGTTTGTTGTACCCGTTTTTGTTGTTGTTGTTTTCTTTGCGTTCTTTCTTTTTCGTTTTTTTTTGGTTAATGTTACAAAAGCCACTTTGGGTTTTGGAGACCCTTACCTTCATGAATTCATCCAGCAGTACAGCCTTCACCTCCAGATCGTTAAACTGGCAGATGTAGCCAGAGCTCAAAATTGGTTCCTTAAAAATAAGCATGTAGTGTAACAGTTTAAACAGAGGAGCATAACATGGCAGAACGATAAAAGATTCTCACTGACCGTAACTTCAAGAGCCGTACCTCAGGGTCCAGGTTACGGAATATGTACATTCTTGTTTTCTCCATCATTGCAAACAACTCCGCATTATCCTTTAAACGCAAGGAACAATGAATTTACAACGGAAATAGCAAAGAAATCAACACGTTTATGGCCAACGGCAAACCACAGATTCCTGCCTACGATGGCTCAAGTAATTATTTTAAAAAAAAAAGGCACTCTATGAGTGCACTTGGTTACTGCATGCACGCTTTACGGGCCTATCCTGGCATCACGGACTTTCAGTCACTCGAACAAACAACTTGCTGACACAGGGGCTACTGCTAAGTGCAGTAGCCACAACCAAAGGAAATGATGCAAAATAACTGACGCGCTTGCGACTAACACAAAATGGATCACTTACACACAGGAAAAGCAAACGGAAAACAAAAATCCAAAAAAATCTTAGTTAAGCTGCCATCCCTGCCGTTTGTCGTTTGCTAAAAATGAAACGCTAAATCAATTGAGTTCCACTGGAAGAGACCCACTAAAAAGTACATTTAAATCAAATCCCCCTGAAACCCTTACCCTATTTCAGACCAAAATCTGCGATTTTCCCAACCCTATTTCAGACCTGATCAAAAATTTGATACCCTATTTCAGACTCATTTCACGTACACAGTTGGTGTAAACATAATTGAAAGACAAAAAAGAAGGGCTTTTGTTAATGGTGTTATCGCTTAAAGATGAAGAAGTAGCTTCTTCTGAAGAACACTCAATTCAAGACAAGAGTGCACAAACCATACCCTATTTCAGACCAAAATGGTCAGTCAAAATTGATAACCTATTTCAGACCAAAACGGCTAAAAAACCATACCGTTTGGGGCCACACATACCTATATAGCCTATATAATGGAGTACCCCCGTCCCCACGGGATCAAATCCAGTGCCGTGTCATCACTTTCGCTTTCCGTGACTAACCCTGATCATTCTGTTAACTTACATCTGCCCACTTCATGTCCCACACATCTTTCCTCTCAAATTTCAGATGTTCTCCAACCACGGTTTCGTTTCTTGTTGGGTCTGTTTTCCTCACATCCTGTAAAAACGTCGCAAGAAAAGAAAAAATGAAACATGTTTATTGTAAACAGGGTTGTCAATCATTACGATAGAAAAAGAACCCTGACATTTCCTTGACTTTTTACTGACCACAAACCCCGGGGGATACTTGGGTAAATTTTTGCTGGGGATGTGCCTCTGACCTCTCAGAACCCCTACCACATTATAGCCTATTCCGTGGCCAAATATAGACCCCATCTTAGTCACTTTTGGGCAAATGTAATTTTCGTGATCCCAACTTAGTCACTCTCTGTTTATGCATCTACCTTGTAAAGCCATTTAAGTAGGTCATCTTAAAATGAATTGACACATTTGTTAAACTAAACGTAGAACTCTTTCACCTACAGTACAAACATTCTGGTACATTTACCCCCAAAATCCCGAAAATGTGCGATCCCATTCTAGTTCAATTTTCATTGATCATCCAAGACAAAACCTTGAGCAATAAAACATTACCTTTACTAATAGGGAATCTCCTTTTCAAACCTCGTGGATGGTCAAAACTAAAGGCCCTGGCAAACGAAGACACATTGTTGCGGACACATTGCTGCAGACACAAATGTTTCCCGGTTTGCCCGCGCGCGCGCAACATTTGTTGCGGACACAAAATTTGTTTCCGAGACAAATGTTTCCCAGTTTGCGCAGCATGGAAACACAACATTTATTTGGTGTCCAGCTCGTTTGCTCAACCAAGAAATAACATGAGCAACAACGCGTCCGCAAAAATGTGACCTCGTTTGCCAGGGCCTTAAAATTCCCTGACTTTCAGATAGCTTACAGAATTTCCCTGACTTGATACACAATTAATAAAATTTACAACATAATATATACCGTGCAAGGCGATAAAATGTAAAATATGCAGGTAACAAGTGACAAGTTTAAATAAATAGTTTTGCACGTATGGAGTCTGATTGTGTGTTCAAGCATGGCCTTTTCTTCTTTATGAATAACATTTCATAAATTAGACAGTCCAGTTTTCCGTTGCACTTCTTTAGGACGGAAAAGTTGTTGGTAAGGTCGCCGATGGTTTTCAGACCGTGGTCGTTCTTTAAGTGCTTGCCGATTGCTGAATAACGGTGTTCGTCAATACGTTGGTGTAAATGCCGGCTGGTGTAGCCGACATACTCTGCATCACACAGATCACATTTATAATTGTACACAACGCATTGTTGGTTTTGGTGGCAGGTGGTTTTGGCTCACACATCTTGAGGTCTTCACATATTTTGCGACTCATGAACACAGGTTGAAGAGTGAGATCAATTTTGTTGCTTAGATCTGATAGTTGTCTTCTCACTGCGTCAGCTGACTTTTGATCTTTAAACGGCAGAATCACTCGGTGAACAGAATTTTCTTTGGTGGACTGAGTTTGCACTTCAGGGTTTTCAGACCGCACTGAAGTGACAAAGTGACAGATAGTGGACTTGATGAGGGTGTCAGGGTACTTGAGGTTAGTAAACATCACCGTGAGATGATCACATTCAGATTTGAAAGACTGCCAGGTGGTTGACAGGCGGAACGCACGATTTAACATGGTCTTGAGTAACGATTTCTTGTACCTCTTATCGACATGGCTTTGGTGGTGAAGAAGTAGGCCGGTGTTCGTTGGTTTCCGATAGACACTCGTTTCCAGTTTGCATCCTTTCTTGAGCACTTCCATACCGATAAAGGGTAATTTGTTATCAAATGCTAGTTCCATGGTGAAATTTATTGATGGATGACAGCTATTAAGCGTTAATAAGAAATCTTCTGCTGCTGGTACATTTTCCATCGTGGCAAATGTGTCATCCACGTACCTTCTGTAAAATTCAGGGAGCTTGTTGTCCTGTTCTAGTTTCTCTTCGATAGAACAGAGAAATGCGTTTGCCATGAGAGGGCCCAAGGGGGAGCCCATTGCC
>JAEMWC010000529.1:502500-527500 GCA_016490735.1 Pachyseris speciosa
AATTCTTACGAGGAAATGCAGTTGAGTGACAGTTTATGCGGGCGGCAGTTGAGGACGTTCTTCATCTCAAGCGCAAGTTTCGGCAGTGAGTAGCGGTGAATGGTTCCAGATTCACGACCCTGAAAAAATTATAGCAAGTGTTCACATCACTAGCGAAAGAAAACAGGCAACCAAGTCAGTTTAGCAGTGTTATTCACAACGGTAAGTATTACGATTCAAAGATTGTGTCTTTTTTTTGTTGCCAAATTTCTGAGGTTTAATTGTGAAAATTTATCCTGGTCTTCCTTTGGGTGATTTTAAGAAGAAAATAAAGTCATCACACGCAAACGTTTTCGAAAACAGTTTATCCTGAATAGTTTGGGCATTTGTGTTTTCAAAGGTAAAACAGGTAGACCATACAAAAATAAGTTCCTTTGGCAAAAAGATTCTGCGGCACTCCCTACCCATGTGACCTTACGTTTACGTCAATGGTTTTAGTTTCTGTTTTTATTCTGGCTGATCAAATAATCTGAGAAAGATTAAAATTCGTGAGGGTCTGTGACTTCTTAGCTAATAGACACGCAAGAAACCAATCACATACACAGAACAAGGGCCGTTTTTCCTGAGCAAGAGCTTTGTTTTCGTTTCCCCGCATCATTTTCGGGAGAACTATTCTTGGGGAGAAAAGAAAAGGTACATTTATCATTTACCATTCAGGTTTACTCTGGAGTGCAGAGTTACCGCAACGAAAGACTGTGTTATTGCAAATGTTTCTACAGATAATATGTACAGTTAAGCATTTTACTTCACAAATTGCATCTCGTATTCTTCAAAATTACACGTTATTCCTTCGGCTAGCAGGGACAACGGTCTCTTACCAAAATCAGGAGTTTCTCCGAAGCACAAATGCAGCAGACTGGATCATGAGTTGGCTGTAAAATGTTAAAGTAAACAAATAACAATGAAGTAGCAAAGCCATAATAGGCTATTTCCGAATTACCTTTGGCCTCTTCTTCTTCGAGGCCTGGTGCTCAACCATTCGTTTGAAAAGAGAGTTTAATTTGCATATGAATGAAAACTAATCTTCATGTGAAAAGATGAGCACCAGGCCTCGCTTTGGAAAAGAAGCCAAAGGTAATTCGCGGAAATGGCCTCTGCACTTCTAATATTGGACTGCTAGCCGACTGCTAGCTGTCCCTTTCTGGATAGTGGGGAGCTCACGCCAACAGTGCGACGAGACTGGTGAAACCTGTACTGTTGCTCACCGCGCTGTTGATGGTTGCAAATTTTGACCATCCGACAAGGGACCTCTTACGAATTTCAGTTTGGGTAGAAACAAAATTCTTGAAAACGCTGAAGGCAATTCCAAACTGGAATAATAATTGCTCATAACAACACTAATACATACCACTTCAGCAATGCTTTCCAGTGGTATACCATGCTATATCCCACGAATCACTTTAATTTTCTTCGTATACACATGAGCCATTAGGCAAGGATGCATGCAAAGAAAATACAAGTGCATGACGAGTGGGATATTGCATGGTATGTTACGACTAATTAAAAGCTTCGCATAACTAATTCATGTCATACATAGCCTAATACAATCAATGCAGTGCACGATGGGAAGGTTCGGTGGAATTAACTGATCAATGAATTTACAACGGCTTTCCTGCATTCTGATTCGCCGTATTTTCAATGACATGGTATAATTTTCCACATGACAAAAAACGAAGAAAAGGAGACACAAGAAGGCCTTCGATGTAAAGTCGATCTCCTCTGAGCAGTAAACACATATTTTAATGAAATCATTCCTGAAAAAAAAACGCTGCGTAAAACTACAAACCCCGATACACGGAAAATGACTACCTTTACATAGTTAAAACAATAAAAGGAGGGTTACGATTGTGAACGCACTTACTGCCAGGGCCTTGTTTATATCTTTGATGCCTTCTCCAGCTCCCGACGGTACATCATCAATATGAAACATTCTGTTCAGAAAGGATTTCATTTACATTTACATTTACATTTACATTTACATTTACATTTACATTTACATTTACATTTACATTTACATTTACATGTATTGGGTCGGTAAAATCGTTAAGATATCACACCAACCGTAAAAAAATAAATAAAATAAGTAAATGAATATGACACAGATGTACAAACTACATAAACTATATATAACTATTATTTAAGAAAAGCTGATAACCTACATTTTAAAGTTTCATGTAAGGCAACCTAAACTTCATCCTCGGAGACCCAGGGGCAGATAGTCGGGACGGGACAAAGATTCGGGACGAGCGAAAGTTTACAAGACAGTCGGGAGAGCCCCTGGGAACATTTCTTTATCGGACTCGTTCCAGAAGCTATTGAAATCCAGCTTCGTGATTGCGCGGAAATTTTCTGGCAAGGAACTTTTTTCTGCCCAATAGGCGATCAGCTTATATATCGCACTCCTTTCGTGACTTCTTACACCAACAAGTAAGCCGTCAATTTGCTGTCGACCATATTTTTAGTGGTTCCACTTGTCTCGTTCGTTGGACAGATTTATCCCAAGAGGAACATTTTGGTGGCAAGGGACCCACAAAACCCAGAAATCCACAAATTAAAATTGAACTCAAGCAACAATGACTTGTAAGGAACTAGAAAAATCAAGATGAAGACCGACCGCAGGCATCGTAAACTTCACGCGAAGAACAGCATTTAACTCGGTCTCTTTCTCTGGTTAGGATCATTGTTGTTTGGTTTGGGCTTTTTTCTCTGGTTTACGTACGGGCAGTGGGCCGCTCCTGAAACTCGGTGCGATGAAATTTCTGTTGCACGGGCCAGACAAGTTTGCCGATCGGGCGAGAAGCATTCACTTCGGCGGTTTAATATTTTGCTCAATCCTTGCAATCGACCGTTTCAGCTCAATTTCGAGAAAGACCACGAAAAGTCCTTAGAGAAAGTGTACAGTTCCACTGTGATACATTGCATTGTTTTGGTTTTCATATTTTTGACTGGTATCTGTTGGATCTGTTGGCCAATATGCTTTTCTTCTCAAGGTGTGCATAAAAATATGCAGATTGCCTTGCAGTTGTGATAATTGCTAGTATTGTGTTGTACTGTACATGCAAGATGCATGGTAATTTGCACAAGCTTTCCATGAACTCTTTTACCACAGTGGTGCTGAGCTCAGTTAAAAAGTTTTAAAAACATGTTTTAGAGTGGGCTTTTGCAAAATCTTGCTGGAAACATTTACATTATGTTGACTGTGCTGCAACGTTTAGGTTGCAAAGTTTCAGATAAAGTTGTTTAGAAGTTGATGCAGGATGTTTAGTGTCTTCTATGCACTCTTGTCTTTATAAACGCTCATGTGTATCCATAATATAACAATTATTAAATTCCATTTTTGAATGATACAGTTGTAGTTGCTGTGATTGCTAAGCCAGTGGTACACCAGGAAAGGACTTGATATCTCCCATGAGACCACACCAATTTTGGAATGGGTTCTTCCTGTCACTGCCCTTTTCCTTGACAATTTTTAAAACATGAGAGAATGCTTTCAGTTAATTTTAAGGAATCATGTTTTCAGTTCCTCACATACATGTAGTGTAAATGTGTTTTGTGCCAAAAGACCCTCGATAACCACCTATTTACAAATTATTCTCAACTATACAGTTCACTGAGTCAAACAGGCTGATACAATGGTATGGCTAAGTATAGTTAAATTATTTTAAGGTAGGTTTCAAATTAAAGAACACTATACACAAACCATACCCATAACCTGAATACAATTACAAAATATGTTAACATGGTCACTCAAAGGACAAAATTTAGTAGCTTCTCAGTAAGATATCCCCTTTTAGATAAAGTGGAAACAAAAAAAAAACAATAAAATAACAATAAAATAAAACTAGAAGGGATTGTTAATTCATTTATTTTTTGTTTGTTCAGAAGTTTTCTTGATAGTGAGATGTAACTTTAAATTCAAGTTTCCAATGTAATCTGTTTAGATATTGTAGTCACTGTGATTATTTGTCACAAGCCTTATGGCCTCAGAGTTGTTATTAGGTTTTAGAGTAGCTGGCTGGAATCTAACAGAAGGTGGCTTTTTTATGAGAATTTAAACAGCCTTCAAAAAACGTTGGAAACTTTTCATTGAAAAGCAGGTGGCTCAAATTGTAAAGAAGCCACTTTTCAGCCAGCTGCCAGCACTTCAGGAGAAGCCTACCTTGTACTAAATGAAATTTCCAATGAGTATACCCAAGAAGAAATGACACCCTCAGTTTTGGAGGGGGTACGAAAAAATTATTCTTAAAATTTAATTGTCCATCTGTTATCTGTTGGTCTTTCACTTTGCTTTTCTACAGCGGCCCAAAAGGGTCAATCACAAATCAATTTGCCAAAACAAAAATCAGTTTCCCATAACACGAAACAGTTTCTCAAAACACAATTTCCCGAAACACAAGTCAATTTACCATCACCATTCACTGAAACACCTGTAATAGGCTAATCATAGTAAGTGCACTGCACACTATACACAAACCATACCCATAACCTGAATACAATTACAAAATATGTTAACATGGTCACTCAAAGGACAAAATTTAGTAGCTTCTCAGTAAGATATCCCCTTTTAGATAAAGTGGAAACAAAAAAAAAACAATAAAATAACAATAAAATAAAACTAGAAGGGATTGTTAATTCATTTATTTTTTGTTTGTTCAGAAGTTTTCTTGATAGTGAGATGTAACTTTAAATTCAAGTTTCCAATGTAATCTGTTTAGATATTGTAGTCACTGTGATTATTTGTCACAAGCCTTATGGCCTCAGAGTTGTTATTAGGTTTTAGAGTAGCTGGCTGGAATCTAACAGAAGGTGGCTTTTTTATGAGAATTTAAACAGCCTTCAAAAAACGTTGGAAACTTTTCATTGAAAAGCAGGTGGCTCAAATTGTAAAGAAGCCACTTTTCAGCCAGCTGCCAGCACTTCAGGAGAAGCCTACCTTGTACTAAATGAAATTTCCAATGAGTATACCCAAGAAGAAATGACACCCTCAGTTTTGGAGGGGGTACGAAAAAATTATTCTTAAAATTTAATTGTCCATCTGTTATCTGTTGGTCTTTCACTTTGCTTTTCTACAGCGGCCCAAAAGGGTCAATCACAAATCAATTTGCCAAAACAAAAATCAGTTTCCCATAACACGAAACAGTTTCTCAAAACACAATTTCCCGAAACACAAGTCAATTTACCATCACCATTCACTGAAACACCTGTAATAGGCTAATCATAGTAAGTGCACTGCACAAGATGTTCAGCAATACCATATCACACTGCCTAATTCTTAGGAGCTATGAAAGCCCTGTAATACTACAAAAGGTATCGGGTAAATAGCGTACCCCAATTACCATGCAAAACATCTGCCACAAACCTGCTAAGGTCTCAAAAATTATGCTAACTCTCATAAGAGTAATGATTTTTGTAAAAATCTGTTTTCATCTTAACATAATACATGCCATTTTCCATTCCTTTCCCTCCAAAACACTGGAGTAGTTCCTATTCGAGTCTTACTCTATAGCCAAGGTAATCACCTATTTCAAAAGCATAATCTGAACTCACATCAACGTCAAAATGGCATCTGTATGCAAGACAATGTCAGAGTATTGGGAAACTGATTTTGATTTGATAAACTGGTTTGTGATTTCGGCCTCCGTACTTTTTCAAAAGCAGCCTTCAAGCCCAATGACCTTAACGACTTAACCTGGTCTTTCATGATTGCCATAATATAAGTGGATGGAGAGACAACCACGACTACGGGTAAATTATTTTAAACTGGATTTCCTACAGGGGCACCCATCGACAAGTTTCGGTAGATATCTGTTCGGTGGAGGGTAGTTCGCCTTGTGCTTTCGGCGTCGATTAATGAGTGCACTTGGATTTTCGTAACTAAAACGTGGCCTAACAGATTCGCAATGGGGAAATTATCGCCCTAAGGTTTTCGGAAAGGTCGTAATTACTGTTTCGGCAGTCAAAAACGTCACCTAGCATTTTCAAAAAGAAAATTGTTCCCTAGAAGGTTCGTGGAAAGCTCATTTCAGCTTGCATTTTCTCAAAGGAAGATTTTGTTCCCTAACATTTTCGGGCAATTAAAACTTCAGCTAGGAAATCCGAACAGAAGAAATTCTTCTAGCTAACGAAAACATCACCTTAAACAGACTTCAAACACCATAAGGTACTTAAAAGAGCCTTTCTACAGCTTTTGTTGGGTGCCCCTGTTCCTAAGGCCATTTCAAGGTCTCTCTCGAAATTGAACTGGGCTGAGCTGAGACGCGACTTCGAGTCGATTGTAAGCATTGGACGGTTTGATTTCGTGAGCAAAACAAAATTCAACGGCTGCGTTTCACTCGCCCGATCGGTAAACTTGCCTGGCCTGTGCAACAGAAATTCCATCGCCCCGAAAAGTTTCAGGAGCGGCCCACTCCCTAAGAGTACACCAGAGAAAAACAAAAACTCATACCAAACAACAACAATTGTGGCCGAGTTGTCAACAGTTCTTCGCGTGAAGTTTACGATACCTGCGATCGGTCTTCATCTTCATTTTTCTAGTTCCTTACAAGTGATTTTTGCTTGAGTAGAAGTTGAATTTGTTGATATCTGGGTTTTGTGGGCCCTTTCCACCATAACTTTTCTCGCAGTGTCCATATTCGAAAATATGGCTGACAGCAGATTGGACGTTTGACCGTCGGTATAAGAAGCCACGAAAGGTGTGCGATATATAAGCTGATCGCCGATTGGGCAGAAAAAAATTCCTTGCCAGAAAATTTCCGCCCAATCAGGAAACTGGCTTCTGGAACGAGTCCGATAAAGAAATGTTCCCAGGGGCTCTCCTGTCCGTCTTGTAAACTTTCGCTCGTCCTGAATCTTCGTCCCAACCCGACTCTCTGCCCCTGGGTCTCCGAGGATGCCTAAACTTTAGTTTCTTTTGAGATCGAAAAACGGTAGAAAAGGTATTTATCAACCGGGGGAGGGAGAGGGGGGTGGGCGGGGGGGGGGGGGGGACGCCAGCTCAGCGTCTCGTCACCAATCGGGTGGTTATGCGAATCCAACGTTTATTCGATTCACGGCGTTCAGAAGAGTCATTTTAGACCACCTTACATGGGCGCATGTCATAAGTTTATTTATTTTTACATTACTGGGTCAAAAGCCGAAGCGATCGAATGTTGAAAGACAACTTACACAAAACAACTACAAAATAGAGACAGGACCTGTTCCTGTCGCTAATTTTGTGATTTACAACAATGCAATTGTTAGTGGAGAGTTTGTAAGAAAACAAAGCACACACCGAGCTTTTAAAGGGTCTTGTGTTGGCACATGGTTACTAGTATGAATTATACATTCATTGCTAGTTTGATCACCAACTTTAATCGTGTCCCTAATTATTTCCAATGGTACTAGCTGGGAAAATATTCTTAAACATTAACCGGGCCCAGTATAAACGTCGTATTTTACAAATACCGAATCTAATAGGCCATTTGCAGGATGTCAGTCACGTGGTAAAAAACGCCATGCTGGAGAGCAAGCAACGCACTGAGACAAGACAAACAAAGAAAATTACCATTTCAAATGACGTAAGCTCTTTGTATCTCTTGTCCCAGTGGGTTGTTTGCGTCTTGTACCACGTGACTGACATCCTGAAAAGGGCCCATTGAGGAATTAAGTGCAAGTAACTTTTTTTTTTAATTCGAGTCGACTCAAATTAGTAGATCGGTTAATATGAGATCCAAGGTATGCCCAGAGAGATGAGTTGACACAGCTACGTTCTGTGAAAGCCGAACGTTTTCCAGTAACTCTGAGAATTTCACAGCATATAAATCTAGTTTACTGTTTATTTATCATAGCTTCGGCCCATGTAAAATGCGACGTTTAAACCAAGTCTAAGACATTTTTATCTCCAGTTATCATTTCCTTTAATCTCCTGACGTGTGCGTTTGATCAAGTTGTGATATTTTAGGGAGAACTGAGATACTGATCGAAGGTCAGGTTAACTTGACTTTGACAACAACAGTAAAGAACAACGAGACTTTGAATTAAACCATATTCTTACTTCAACGGCCGAAAGATTTATTATATCGTAAATTTTAAGATTCTTACCGAAGATTGGAGTATTCAGGATAGTAAGCAGTTCCTCCGTCACTTGAAGGGTTTAATGTTTAGTAACAGAATACATTGATGAGATCAAATTTATCACTTTAAAACACATAAACGCTGTCGTGATTCACAGTTAGATTGTATGTACATGTATTTTAGCAAGAAAATTGTCAATCTATTTAACAAACTCCTTAGATTTCAGTCTATTCATTTTTTTCCTTTTATTTAATTTGAACTGGTATAAATCTATCACGAATGCTGTTCTCTGATTGGCTACACTACACGCTATCTATTCCGTCACGTGATTTTATTTGATTTTCGAAGAGTCTGCGAGGAGGATTTAGACAATTTACATGTTTAGTTTTGAACAACTAGTACATTTATACTAAAACAATTAAGCTCAATCTAATTCTTAATTAGAAATCAGTAAGCAAAGTAGACTCTTCTTCAAGGGTCATAGACACTGCTAGCAGTCCCTTTCTAACTAGTCAAGCGCGCGCTGGTAAAATCCGACAAGTGAAACGCTCTCGATTATCTAGAAAGGAACTCGAAGCAGACATAATTCGTATTCTCTTTTATGGGTCTTTCGTGCAATTTATAAGTAACTTGAATGTATTAAAATAGTACAAATAGATCTAATTTACATAAATTAACTTCTATAAAAAGCTCCAAAGGAATCACAAATATATATATTTTTTCATCTTTCAATGTCCCAATTTAATATTCTTTTAATTGCCATTGGTGTTATAACATTTCAAAAAAAGGTTACGAGTATATTTACTGGCATGTAAATCATGTATCTCAGTGAAATCTTTATTTAATACTGCGGTGATAAATTAAGGTCTGTAGATAGAGTTCTTTTAAGAACACATTAATGTTGTCAATTAAATTATCACAAAGTTTTCGAACACATTAAAATCTTAAAGCGTAACCACTTTTACGAAGTTATTTAACTGAGTTAGAACTTTGGTGCACTAATTTGTTTGATTGCTAGAGAGGTTTCCAATTCAGTGTCGAAAGTAATATTCTGGTTTTACTTTGGTTTTGCATTGCTTCGCTCTGTGATTGGCCAGGAAAACTCGCTCCACTTTCTCAACCAATGTAAAGCAAAACCAAAACCAATCGTGATTTGATTTTCAAGCGCAAATGAGGAATCATGATTTGCACGCGCGTATTTTTTGCGATACTTTGCGTCGGCGGGCTACTTGTAATTGCTTCGTATTTAATTCTGATTGGCTCATTGCACTGCTTACTTCTGTTGTGATTGGTCAGAGTAATTGCTTTGGTTTTGGTTTTATGTCGCTCAATTGAAAAGCGCTCTAGAGTTTGCTTTCCTTGCTTGTATTTGGTCTAAGAGTTTACTTAGCGATCTAACCACACGGACATGAGAGAAGCTAGAGTGTTAGAGACGATAACCTGAACCTACCTTTCTCTAACGTCTTTTCGCTTTGTGTGTGTCTGCAGCTCCAAAGCAGTGAGTTTCTTTGGACTACGATACTGCCACGAGTAGAAGGCCTCCCTGGATGCGGCTATCACGTTACTACGAGTCATCGCCACAAACAGGGGCTCTGCAATAGTAGTAGTAAGTAATTCTTTATTTAAACTCGGTTAAAAATCTTCAGTAATAACAATAGTATTTTAATTACAATTATTTGCAAAAATTAAAATAACTATAAAAACTGATTTACAAGATTGCCGAGTGGGAATGGAATGTTCCAAGTGCGCGGTTGATTTCCTTCTTAAACTGCCAAATTGATCTGATCGCCCTAATACTTTCAGGAAGAGAATTCCACAGTAAGGCACAGTTATAGCTAAAACTACGTTTCAAATAGTTAGTACGCGGCTTGGGTAAGTTTAACTTACGGAAAGAATCACGCAAGTCATAGTCTGTGTGTCGCTCACTGAATAAATCATGCAAGTACACAGGGGCTAACCCACTGAGGGACTTAAAAATGGCTGGGAGGTAACCTTTGCGATACTTGAGAACTTTCGTAATATTAGAGGGTAAAATTATGTGATGCGTTTAAAGTGGTAGGAAATCCTTTCTACCACGTTTTTGTTGTTGTTGTGTTGTGTTGTGTTTTTTGTTTGTTTGTTTGTTTTTTTTTTTTTTTTGTGGGGAGGGGGGGGGGGGGTGGGAGGACCAATGGCAAAGAAAACAATCCTAGAGTATTGCAATGCTGTTTCTCGGTTCTCGGTTCAAGTTTAAACAACGGCTTGTGAGGCTCCTTAGACAAAGAGCAATCGTTTGTCGATGACACAGATCGCGAGGCTGTTTCGGCGAATCTTATTCGTTCATGCGTACTGGACATGTAATATATAACTGCGTGCCACGTAGAACGAAAGGATTCTGTTTGCTCCTCAGCATCAATCTCGGGTTAATCAAATTAAAACATTTTTCAATGAGCAGATTTACTTTCAAGGCCTCATATGCTAAGAGTGGTTAAAATAGGACAGCACTTTACTACCAGGTTGAAACTATACGTATCTCACCTATTTCAATATACTTAGAGTCTAATGGAGTACCAATGGCATTGCAAAGAACGAGGACGTGCTGAAAAGGAACGCAAAACAGACACAACAGTCATGTAGTTGAATCAATGTAGTTAAATCAATGGTTTCCACTTCAAGAGTTTTCAAGACATTGCGCGTTTCCATAAATACGTATATATGTATTTTGTTTGTTTAAAGGTCGGTACGCACAAGGGAAACATTCGCAGGGAATGGTCGTTGGGATCAGTCGCGACGACCAGTTCCCTTCGTGAGATATGAAAACATATATTCGCGTGGGGCCATTTACAGGGAACGTTCGCCTGAGAAATGCTTGTGCCCTTCGTGTGCACTGTAGTGGGAATATTCCCTGGGACCATTTCCTGGGACCATTCCCGTCGAACACTCCCCTCGCATGTGCCGCCCTTAAAGTGCAACTAACCCCAGAGTATTTTTCGCTCAAATAAACCTTTGCACCTGTTCGAACCGTATTACCCTGTTTTGCCCCTTTTTAAACCAAAACTTGACTTTCCCACGACCGAGCTAGTAAGGGGCATGGGTCTATTCCTTACTTGATGTCACAAACTGATTTGCACCGCGGTAAGTCTTGGTAAACATGCATACAAAGCAGTTTGTGACGTCAAGTAAGGAATAGACTCACGTACGTACTTTTCTTAGGACTTTGTATGTTCAAGTTCAAATTCTGTACTATTAAACCACCAGCAAAATTGTTGATTCACATGAAATTACACATTTACTTAAAATTGCAAAGGAATATGAACTAACAATAATAAAAAAAATTGCACAATCAAGACAAAAAGTTAAGGTAAGTAAATGTAGTAACAAAGGAGATAGCAAGTGGTGAGGAGACCTCAAGAACCTGAACGTTCGTGCTAAGGAGTCCCCTCATGATAAGTTTATGGAATTGATGGCGGGACATTAAAGGATCGAGGAATAAATTATTATCGTTTTGTGAAAGAAGCGAGGGCTGATTAAGGCGCTGTTACACCGTGCTATGTTTCTTGCAACTTGTGTCGCAACGCCATTGCGAGACAAGTTGCACGAAACATTGTACCAAGTGTAACATACCCTGCAACGGCCAAAATCGTTGCGGGACAAGTTGCACGAACCGTTGCAGAAAGTAGAATTGAGTTACGTTGTTTTTGGTCCATTCTCCCCACCAACGTCTGCTGAACCGAACCGGACATTCCATTCCAGGAACTGACCAATCACAAGGTGGCTTTTAAATCTCGGTGGCTTAAAGGTCCCGTAGCCTCCTTTGCGGCCGTGGTTTCTGTCGCTTCTATTCTCCCTCCTAATTGGATACTCAGACACAATGAGAATGGAATGTCCGGCTGGGTTCAGCAGACGTTGGTGGAGAGGGAGAATAGGACCGACACAAACAACGGCTGCGAAGGAGGTGATGAGTCATCTGAATTATTTGCCCACTAAACGACAGATTAATGCCATCTACCCGGCGAAAAATCGACCCCCCCCCCCCCCCCTCCCCCTCCTACTGCTTTTATGTAACCAAACAATAGCGATAGAGTGTTTTCACATGCCGTCATGGCGGCCATGTTGGTGTAGCAAAACGAAGAAACGGCGGCCATGTTGGTGTCCCAAACTACACCTCTTTCTTTTGTCTCACTAAACCAGGCCGGTAGTCATGTGAACGAAAGCGCTCTATAAAAATCAGCGAAAATAAACCACATTTCGAACCAATCTTGATTTCATTTTCAAGTAAATAACGATTAGATGGTGGTATTGATACCGTCGATGAGCGAGAATATTTTAAAGTTAAAATTGTGAATGAATTCGCTCGGACAGGAGCCCATGGCTCGGAAGTGTCAATACATGCACTTGACGATGTCAAATAAATACTTGGGCACGAATTGAGTCCGATTATGTGTTTCGTTTCGGCTTTCTGAGTTTGAATTTGAGAGGAGTTCCAGTACCCGGCAGATAGCATGACTTCTGGCTGTATATTAACTGTGGTCTCATTCACTCACTGGAAGCCCTTCAAGCTAATTATCCATCCAGGCAGGCAGAGATAGCAGACATAGAGGTGGTCGCTTTCTCAGTGCCAGAGTTTTATTACGTCCCTAGTGGTTCTTTTACGTCCTACAGAGTCAGATTAAGTGAAAGTGCTATGAGACGGCACCTACAGTTTATCGTCGTACCCGACAAGACTAGAAAGTCTAACCGTTTGTAGATGTCATTGTCGTAAGTAAAACGCATTTCATTTCAAAAAGCATTTCAGGTATTCCAGTCTTTTCTGGCATTTCTTTAAGGCTGAAAACGTGTTTGCCAGCCGTAAGCTGTTGAAAAATGTTTTGATCCTCAGTTCTGCGTCTTGATTTGAAAATCGTGTTAAACAATTAGGAATTAATGCGCTGATTACCTGGCCACTGCTATCATCAGCTCTTGTCGCCAACACACAGTGGTCTCCCGATGCTGTGATCGATAGCAAGTTGCGCACATACTTTACGTATTTCTGACAATGAAAACAAAACAAAACAAAAAAGTAGTCGTACGATATAGAAGCAGAAGGAAATGACTAAAAAGAATATCTCACACAACGAATTAATTATTATACGAATAACGTAAAATAAATTATTTGTGAAAACGCGGCCTCAATAGTGAGTACGCTTATGTCAAGAGTGCAAGTCTTTTCAAAAAGTAATAATCGAAGGATTTGTTAGCGTTGTCCTATTAACACAAACCTCTCCGTTCTTTGTGTCCCAGAAAATCACACAGTGTTCTTGGCGATCAGGTTTGTTGAAAGCATACACCACAGTGTTGGAGAAATAGCCCCACTGAAATAAAAAGAAGAGAAATTTTAAAACGACAAATCCTTTTTTCGATTGGTACATGGTCATTTTTCTCTAGATCGTGAAAATAGCTAAGGACACTAAACTAAAACTTTTCTGCTTTCACTCGTTACGTCTGTCTCCTTTTAACATTACCAAACTTTTCATGACAAATTTATTAATTTGGTGATTTTGGAAGGCGATGTTTTGTGAAAACAACTCTTTTCAAATTTGAAGGATTTGAGATCCGTGTTCTTCTTGTGAGTAGAGTATTTCTTTTTGAGTACATTAATTTGACAGAAGGTCTTGCATGAGTTTACCTTGTAATTGGGCCTTATGTTGGCAAAGAAGATGAACGAATCAACAGCCAGAGCAATACGTAGGCCGGCACCTTCCCAGCATGCCTCTGTGATCTGTTTGCCAGGGACTTTAAGAGTTCGCAGATGCTACGTGTAAAGGAAACCGTTTTCAGTTAGGAAAGTTCTGATGAATTCCAAGAAAATTGCAAACAATCATGGAATACATGTACAGACTCAGTTTTGAAAGAAGATATGTATTCAACGAAAAATTGACCTTCGCGTTTGTGACGAAATGTGGTCATACAAAGAACTCAACCAATCAACATTTGCTTAAACATGCAGCACGTGTTACAACCAATCCACATTTGCCAAAACACGCAGCACGAATTAGTAAGTTCGTGATACAACCAACCAACATTTGCCTAAACACGCAGCACGTCTTAGTAAGTTCGTAATACAATCAATCAACATTTGCCTAAACACGCAGCACGTGTTAGTAAGTTCGTGATACAACCAATCAACATTTGCCTAAACACGCAGCACGTGTTAGTAAGTTCGTGATACAACCAATCAACATTTGCCTAAACACGCAGCACGTGTTAGTAGTTTCGTGATACAGGGAATAGTTTTAACTTTTGTAGTCGATTAGTTTTCGGTTCTTTGTGGTCATTCGCTTCTGCCTGTTTTGTAATAACCTTCGCTTGTTTAAACACAAGTCTACTCGCGTGTTCTCACAACGTTTTAAGAAATTCCCAAAGTTTTAAGCTTTGTTTCTAGGTTATCGTCCACTGAAGAGTGGATAAGCTTGAGACATTTAGAACTTTGAAAGGAAGGTGGTACATTTTTTGTTCAATTAAAAAGTGCCAAAGGACTTTGTTGGGGTTCCAATAATGAGTTTTGTTTAGCTTTAAACACGAGCGTACACTGAAGTTGAGCATAACATTAAAGGCCTGTACGGTCACATCACTCCACGCCAGTTCACTACACCGGAAAAATGGTTTGATTGTTTCACTTCGTCTCGCCTTTGACATGAGGGAAGTGTTTAGGAAACTTTAATGCTTGAAGAAGATGTTAAGAAATTTCGTTACAAATGTTGTTCGTATGAGTGGAGTGTGAATGGAGATGTCATCAAAATGCAAAGCAATATCTAACAGAGTGAAAATTAACTATGGAAATGCATCATAACATATACTTTACCTCTCCAAAGGGGGTGTAAAACTGTACCACATTGATATCTTTGTCCTTTGAAACAACAACAACAGACATGTGATAATGATGACGACAACTAAAACGACGATGACTATCTCAACAAGTGACGACAAACAACTTCAGCTATACTCTCTCTAACGCTAATGCTAGCGAGACCAAACAGCAAGGTGGTAAAGAGCTATAAGGGATCAGGAAGCAAAGGGGTGGTATCGATATATGTAGTTAAAATATCCAACCACTCGGCTGTGAACGCAACCTTGTGACCAGCTCCCGGTCGGCTTGTTACCTCAGAGGGTAGAGCGCTGCACCGGTATCGCAGGAGTCATTAAATAGGGACCTTAAGCAACAACGACGGCCACGGAGAAGAAAACGTCATTTCAAAATGTAACTTCTCGTTTCTGTTACTCTTTCACGATTATTCCAATTTGTTTAACTTGGAAAATGCTGGCGATATGTCCAGGAACTAAATTACTATGAACGATGTCAAAGTAAGGAAAAAGAAAGAAAAATTTGCCGTCATCCACACACGCTCTCAAGAAAACATAAAATTTGGTCATTTCACGTTGCTGTTTTGCTGAGGACGGCAAAGAAATGTACCAAAATGTAAAACGCACGTACAGAGCCATTGTTTTTGCCCATTAAACCTATTGCTTAGTGGCGTTCTCGTTGCCGTTGCTCGTTGCCTCGTTGCTTAAGATCCCTATTGGTTCCACTCCCGTACAAGCCTGAATTTTCTTTTTAGGCTTGATTTCCACAGCTTCTACAGTTGCGTTCACAACTGCAATGATTTATCACACCTTTAGTCTTTCACCAGCAGTTCAAATATGTGACTTTCATGTATTGACATCCAGGTAAACTCTTGTTAGTCACAGCCACAAAATCAGGGTTTAAAACCAGAAAACTCAAGGACTTGGGATCAGGGATCGCAGTCCAAGGATCTCTCATTACAAGCAACGTGATTGAGACTAACACTTTTACAACGAATTTGGGACCAGGCTGCTGGTGTTACATTTGTGGGGTCGGGGAGCAATTTCTTCACGCTTTTGGTCTCAGGATCAAAACTTGGAGAGAAAAAATTGGATCAGTGACAAGAAACTACATGTATTAACTTAGACCATGTGACGAGGCTTAAGTCTACAATGCGTCGTGACTAAAAAAACATCTACATTTGTGAACAATCGAAAACGATCGTAAAGAGGGTTGTTTTCAAGATAATCGCAGATGGTCAGAAGACAAAGAGGGCTATTCTTTCTCGACACCTTTCGGTTGACCAGTATCTTCACTCTCACGACGGATAATGTCACAGGTGATTCTTCACGTTACAAGAAGACGTTTAATACTCGGTGGTTGAACGACTGCAGTTGGTTGAAACATGAAAGTGAGAATTGGATGTTATGTGAACTGTGCATCCACGCTCGGAAACAGTCCCCTTTTACCACTGGATGCATGAACTATAGAACTTCGTCGCTTAGAAGGTACTTTATGGATATAGAGTTTACGTTACCAAACAAACCGCTTTATCTTCCTCGGTACCCTGATACATTTTCCCTTCTGTAGCTTTCAATTACTTGGCCGCTTTCCTAAAAGAGCTGGCCCCTTAGCCTAAAAAGGGTCTCCAGGGGCCACTTTGCCCTCCACTAAAATTATCTGGCTGAAACTCTGTTATGGGATGCGTTTCGATCGTTCATGATCGCATGATACATGTAGCATGATCATCCTTAATCGCAGATCATCATAGAAGATAGAATAGGGTTTTACCCCATGCCATCGTCTGCAATCATGCATGGCAGGATCACGTATGATCGCCGAACTGTCTGCGATCTGCGATTGCCTACGATCAAACGGAAATCAGCTTTAAAGTGCCTATGAAGTAAAAAATTTTCTTTCGAATTTTTGAAGTTTCTTGTGTCTTGATTACGAAGTGACAAAAGGAATTTGACAACATCAACTAAAGCCGATGTTTTTGCTCTCCAAAGAGCCTCAAAATTCACTAAATCGTGTCCCTTGGACTGGGAACGAATCTTTGCTCAGAACAATGCTGATGACGTAGGAAATGCCACGACTCTCGTGTCTTCTGAAGCATTTCCTACGTCACACCTTTGTAATACGATATTTTGGCCGCGCGCAAGATGGAGACACTTTTTGGCGCCAAATTTAAAACTTTCGGTTCGATTTATTCCGCGCTGTAAATGTTTTATTGCCTAAAACCTAAATATTAAGAATCAGAAAATGATAAATTATTATATTAGAACAAGAAATTTTTGACTTCACAGGCACTTTAAGCGTCCCAGGAAAACTACAGTTTTTGCCCACCTGTCCAGCAGCTCTCTGCATACCAGCCACAGCCAAGACAGCGCCACAATTATTCCACTGTATGTTCACCACGTGCATGGAAGTGTCAATCAAAACAGGATCTGCGATACAAAAACATTGCTGTCTGTGTTTAGTCTCCATGTAAAACCGCAAGGAGTGAAACAGACAGTGTACGGCCATGGGTACTGAAGAACAGTTAATTACTCGGGATACTGTAAGTATACCGAGTTATAAAATGTGTCAGATTTCAGTCTTTTTTTTTTCCTCTGCAGCAAAATGCACAATACAATTACGTTCCGGTGTTTGGATTGGCCAATGCACAATAGCAGGCACGTGGCGGTGTGTTCATTGGTTAAAGCAAACCACATAGTCCAAAGGTCGAAAGGCTAACATCACGCGACGGTTGTTTTCATGTTATGCAAATTCATCGTGTTTGAGTTGTGAAGCTAGATATTTTAATACAGCACAGTCTGTCCCCGTGAAAAGGTTTGCCGAGTGTTAAGAAAAAGTTGGAAGCCTCGCACGTATAGTGCTTATCGGCTAATCGATATCACAAGTCGAATTCGAATGCTGTGACAGAAAAATTACAGATTTGCAAAGTTGTTTTCGTAATGTGATACCTTCCATTTAATACGTGACCGCAAGTGAACACTCAAGTTTAAATAATCCCCTTCGACCGCCGGAACAAATTTTCCTGCACATATCTTTGTAAAGTTGTGAAGCTAGATTTTAATACAGTACAAATTGTCCGCGTGAAAAGGTTTGCCGAATTTAAGACAAGGTTGGAAGCCTCGCACGTGCTGTGAGTATCTACTCGAACAAGACGCTCTATGAGCGTTAACTCGGGATACTTTTTTGTTCCAGAAGCCGGACGCACGCTTTCTGATTCTCGAAACTATCCGGCTAATGGTTTGCTTTTGGGTTCACGTAAGACCTTTTTGTTCACGTTCGAGCAAAGCTCGTTAAACCGTTTTGAGAGTTGCCATCAATATTCCTTGTCAGCTGTTGTTGTTTACTTCAAGATTAAGTGGCAACATCTGGAGTTTTTTCTCTCTGCGAACCTTGAAAACAAACTTGAAAACACAAGGCGAATCGTTTCCGTGTATGTGACATGTCCAGATGTCACGCATTGTAAAAAGCACTTGAAATTCAAACTGCTCTATTTTCAAAACAAAGCGTGTTACTTGGCTTAAATGTCATTTACCTGATGAAGGTAAAAAATCTAAATGTTTAATTTTAGTTTTTTTTCTGACGCACGTGAAAACCAAAAATTCGCAAACTTGTCTCTAAATATAGATCTGTCACAACGGATCAAATTACATCAAAACAACTTTGCGATTATCTAAATATAGAACTGTCACAACGTTCTAATTCGAGTCGATACTCACAGCACGTGCGAGGCTTCCAACCTTGTCTTAAATTCGGCAAACCTTTTCACACGGACAGTCTGTACTGTATTAAAATCCAGTTTCACAACTTTACAAAGATCTGTGCGGGAAAATTTGTTCCGCGGTCGAGGTGGATTATTTAACCTTGAGTGTTCACTTGCGGTCACGTATTAAATCGAAGGTATCACATTACGAAAACAACTTTGTGCAAATCTGTAACTTTTCTGTCACAGCATTCGATTTCGACTTGTGATATCGATTACACGTGCGAGGCTTCCAACTTTTTCTTAACACTCGGCAAACCTTTTCACGGGGACAGACTGTGCTGTCTTAAAATATCTAGCTTCACAACTCAAACACGATGAATTTGCATAACTTGTAAACAACCGTCGCGTGATGTTAGCCTTTCGACCTTTGGACTATGTGGTTTGCTTTAACCAATGAACACACCGCCACGTGCCTGCTATTGTGCATTGGCCAATCCAAACACCGGAACGTAATTGTATTGTGCATTTTGCTGCACAGGAAAAAAAAAAAAAAAAAAAAAAAAAAAAAAAGACTGAAATCTGACACACTTTATAACTCGGTATACTTACAGTATCCCGAGTAATTAGAACGTTGTGACAGTTCTATATTTAGAAAATCGCAAAGTTGTTGATGTAATTTGATCCGGATTATACCACAACTCAATCGCTGTGACAGTTCTATATTTAGAGACAAGTTTGCGAATTTTTGGTTTTCACGTGACGTCAGAAAAAAAACTAAAATTAAACATTGAAATTTTTTACCTTCATCAGGTAAATGACATTTTAAGCCAATTAGAACACGCTTTGTTTTGAAAATAGAGCAGTTTGAATTTCGAGTTCTTTTTACAATGCGTGACATCTGGATTGCTTCTGAGAAACATGTCACATACACGGAAACGATTCGCCTTGTGTTTTCGAGTTTTGAATATCCAATATGTTAAGAGAAGTGTCTATGCGAATGTTTTCAAGCTTCGCAGAGAGAAAAAATGTTTTGAGCCAAAGTAAAGTCCAGATGTTGCCACTTAATTTAGAAATAAACAACAACAGCTGACAACGAATATGGATGGCAACTCTCAACTTTGCTCGTACGTGAACAAAAAGGCCTTATGTGAACCCAAAAGCAAACCACTAGCCGGATAGTTTCGAGAATGAGAAAACGTGCGTCCGGCTTCTGCGGCACAAAAGTACCCCGAATTAACGCTCATAGAGCGTCTTGTTAATATTCATACTCTATTAATATTCATTAGCCCTCGTGCATGGTATATAGGCATGCCTTGATGATTCATAGTTGTCAGTTTTGCCTAACTTTGGTTGGAATCGTTTCAAATATGCCCGAGCGTCCGTCCCCAGTGAGCGATCCTGCAACTGCCCAGCAAATTTTACAGCCCCTTCAAGGCTCTGGTGAGCAGGTGGCTCCGCCAACTACGTCTTCATCACAGGCCGGTTTAACGTCAGGAACAACCGCGAGCGGTGACAATGCGTCCCAAAGTTCTTCTCAAGAAAACGCGACGGGGTCGAATGTGTCGGGCAACCCGACAATGACCCTTGAGGTATTCAGCTTTAACGTTTTAGTTTTGTATTCCGGCCGCAGTTTGTTGGTCTTTTTGTTGTTGTTGTTGCTCAACGTTACATTTCCTCGTTTATGTTTTTTCTGTTACGCGGGAGCCGCAATCTTGGACAGAATAAAATGGACTAATTAACCCCCATCCCCCCTAAGCAATGATGAAGGCGCGCGAAGAGCAAAACGCGCCATTTTGGCATCATTGAAATGGGGGGAGGGGTGGTTCAAATGTTCCATTTATTGTGTCCAAGATTGTATCAAGACTGTGAACGTCACGAAACAATGGGTGCAGGTAATTAAATAGCCATCTGTCAACTCGTTAAAAGAGATTAAACACAGGTCTCTGACGCAGTCACGCGCGTCATCTGTTTACGGTGTGCACTCTAAGTTAAGGCATTACACGCGGGATATTTTCGGCAACATGGAGAATATATAACGGTGAATTGTTATGTGACTTTCGGAAATAGCAGAGGAGGTGATAAAGAACATTGTTATTACCGAAAAATATCTTTCAACATGCCAGGGAGAAAAAGAATACCCGAGGAAACAAAGACTACAATTAGAGCGCTTAAAAGCACAACACCTCTCACGCTAGAAGAAATTGCTCTACGATGTAGAATTTCGAAAACAAGTGTGCAACGCATAGCAAGCACAGAGGACAAAGTGCGAGAGAACCGTAGAACGTTTTGTGGAAGGAAGAAAAAACTCACTCCAGAACAAGAGGCATTAATTCTTCGAAGTCTAGTAGAATTGAGAGACCAAGAGGGCTCCTTTTCCTCACGGCGTCTGATGGAGCGGACAGGAATTCATCATGTCACCGACCGAACTGTTAGGCGTTTACTAAATAGAAATGGTTACTTCTTCCTTCAGGCACGCAAAAAGGGGCTAATGAGTCAGACCGACAAAGACCAGAGAGTGGAGTTTGCCCGGAAAATGCAAGCAGAATACTCCCCGAGTGTTTGGACAGATTCCCTCGCCTTCTACTTGGATGGTGTCTCATTCGTGTACAAGACTAATCCACTGGACCAAGCACGCGCCCCCAAAGGGAGAGTATGGAGAAAAAGATCTGAAGGCCTCACACAAGGGTGCTTGGCCAAAGGCAGTAAATCTGGAACGGGAGGAAAAGTGGCCAAGTTCATGGTAGCAATAAGTCACGGCAAAGGAGTGAATGTTTGTGAAAGATACGAAAAACTGGATGGAAACTACTTCGCATCTTTTATTGACCAGCATTTCAACACAATGTTTGAGCGATCATGCAAAGGATTCAGTCGACTGTGGCTGCAAGACGGTGATCCTTCACAAAACAGCAAAGCAGCCCGTGAGGCTATGGCCCGTTGCCATTATGAACTTTTAAAAATTCCACCGCGAAGTCCAGACTTGAATCCAATAGAGAACGTATTCCACATTGTCTCTAAGAAGTTGGCGAAAGATGCGCTTGAAAGAGGCATAACGAATGAATCATATGAACAGTTTTGTGAAAGGGTACAAAGAACGATTAGTGGTATTTCACAACAACTGATAGATAGAACTATACAGTCTATGAGCTCTCGCGTGGCCGACATAATAGGAAATAGTGGCGAAAGACTGAAATATTGAATCTTAACATGTGTAGGGCACTTGAATTATGTCCAAATGACGTTTTCACCTATTTGCGACGGTTTACGATCTATTTCATACGATTTCAAGCGTGTTTGTGACGGTTTTTAACGATTTAGTACGATTTCGGGCTAATTTCAATAAAATATGAGTTAATGTTTGTTATTTCTTTTCAAAGGTCAAAATCGTAGAAAATCGTTTAAAACCGTTGTTAATTGTTCGTAAACCGTGCCAGTGTACAAATTTGTAAACAAAAATCGTTTTCAATTTTCAAACATGAAAATATCTTTACAACAGAAATAAAATATCAGCCGACAAATATCGCCAAGGGGACGTTTATTATCCTTAAACTAGCGCATTTGACAGTACCTGTGCGTTGGTGGTGCTCGCGATCGCGCGTAGTGCGCAACGCGCAGGACAGCTGAATTACGACGAGCAACTAGGATTCAACTATCGCATTCGCGTGATGTTTTTTTTTTTTTTTTTTTTTTGGCTTTTTTTTCTTTTTTTTTTTTTCCTCTGTGCGTATCATCTTTTTTCGGGAAAATTTTCAAGCCAAACTCATTTTTTGTTTTGTTTTTGTTTTTGTTTTTTGTTTTGTTTTTGTTTTTTATTCGGATTCTCTTTTAATTAGTTCGACTTTTCGTAAATAAGTGGTGTAATGCAGTTTACTTTAGTCTAGACTTGATTAATTAACAGTTACCTTATTTCATTCAAGATTATATTCTACGTGAATATCTTTTGCAATTCAATAGTAAAACTGCTCTTATACTGGCAAGTTCCGTTGGGGAATTGACAAATGAATACACAAATCGCGAGCGATCACTACTTGACCAGTTCATCGGAAAATTGATTCTCTCTGATTCATTTATTGACTTAAGATCAATTCAGCAAAACATCTAGCACACGGTTGAATGAACAATTGTTTGTTCTGCGGAATCTGCCTCTGAAACTGAAAAGCCTTCCATCGTACTGCCATCATTTCTGTCTCCATTTGGTCGATTACCCCTACCTTCACGTATACGAAGTCGTGCTTTGTGGTGCAAAAAATCGGGGTGTCGTTAAATTTAAGATCTTTAGAAAAATGTGATTTTGGAGCCGGCAGGTGCACCGGTTGGCCCTCGAGCATTAATAGTAAATCGTGCCACTGGATAATCTGTGAATTCCATCTGAAGTCGTCTAAGAAAATGACCTCTGCCTTTTCTGCACCGACCCAGGCGAAAGTTGCCTTTTATGGTTTTTCTGGCGACAAGTCCACTGAATTACTTTCGTTTGGGTCCCTCGCAATTCAAAACAGCCTCACAAACGGAATCTGCGAACGACTGTCTGTCCGGGAAAATGCTGAGATCAGCTTGGCTATAGGTTATTAAGTACACGCTTCTCACTTTGGTTGGCTGCAATTCGTCAAGGGAACTTTCCGACTGTGAACTACTAGATACATACTGAGAGAGCAGCTTCATCGCTATGTTCTCACGAACTTCGTTGACAAGTATAAGCCGAAATATTGAATCGTTACGGTACTTTTAATTTCCCGCGCAATAATTAGGAAAAGCATTCCTCAGACAGAATAGAAAGCCGACTTAGTTAAGCCGCGAACTTGACATTTTGACTCCGAATATGGTTCTGATTTATGCATCTTTTGTTTCCATGTTAAGAAAGTACCTAAAACGCTTAACATAGCATCTGATGAGTGTCATGGAGAACATTTTTTTTATTCTCGCCTGGGTATGCATTCACTGTCAGGTTTGCATTCTGATCTAAAGTTTAACTTTTCATCGTGCAACTGCTACCTTAATCGCGCCATTACCATATTAATCGTATCTATAACAAAATTCTCGATCGTGATTGGTTCTCCGCGCGCCTATTTGTCACGTAATCGACGCGCGATCACGTGGGTGTCCAATTACAGGTATCCAATTTGAACTTTTTGTAATTGGACACCTGTAATTGGATACCCACGTGATTTTCACGTCAATTACGCGCGCTTTAATGGCTTCCTTTGCAAACGTTTCCTGCAGTTTTCAAAACATATGGAAAGCGCTACAGACGTTTTCGCTCAAAAGACCTTCCCAAAAGAAATTTTTAATTCCGAAATTTGTTATAGATACGATTAATTAGTAATTGGACCTCGAAATTTGTTATAGATACGATTAATTAGTAATTGGACCTCGTGTCGTACAATTCAGGGAGTAATCGCGCTTGTATTTTCAAATCAGCCTCGCGCTTCGCGCTCGTCTGATTTCGAAATTACTCGCGCGATTACTCCCTGAATTGTACTCCACTCGGTCCAATTACTATTACTTAACACCAGTAGTCACGCCAGCGGGAATCTCGGACAATCTTGGACGGAATAAAATGGACTAATTAACCCCCATCTCCCCCCCCCCCCCCCCCCTAAGCATTAGGGAGCTTTAGCAACGACGACGGCGACGGCAACGAAAACGTCACTTCAAAATAGAACTTCTCGTTTTTGTAACGCTTTCGCTATTATTTCAATTTGTTTAGCTTGGAAAGGACTGGCGAACTATTCAGGGAGTAAATTGTTATGAACGCCATTAAAGTAAGGAAAAAGAAAGAAAACTTTACAGTCACACGCTCCCGTTCTCGCCAAAACCTAAAATTTGGTCATTTCACGTTGTTGCTTTGCAGAGGACGGGAAAGAAATGCACCAAAATGTAAAACGCACGTGCAGGGCTATTGTTTTGCTCATTAAAGCTATTGTTTTGTGGCGTTCTCGTTGCCGTTGCCGTCGTCGTTGCTAAAGCTCCCTAATGATGAAGGCGCGCGAAGAGCAAAACGCGCCATTTTGGCATCATTAGGGAGCTTTAGCAACGACGACGGCAACGGCAACGAGAACGCCACAAAACAATAGGCTTAATAAGCAAAAACAATGGCTCTGCACGTGCGTTTTACATTTTGGTACATTTCTTTCCCGTCCTCTGCAAAACAACAACGTGAAATGACCAAATTTTAGGTTTTCTTGAGAACGGGAGCGTGTGACTGTAAAGTTTTCTTTCTTTTTCCTTACTTCAACGGCGTTCATAACAATTTACTCCCTGAATAGTTCGCCAGTCCTTTCCAAGTTAAACAAATTGGAATAATAGCGAAAGCGTTACAAAAACGAGAAGTTCTATTTTGAAGTGACGTTTTCGTTGCCGTCGCCGTCGTCGTTGCTAAAGCTCCCTATTGAAAT
>JAEMWC010000529.1:532500-577500 GCA_016490735.1 Pachyseris speciosa
ATTCTCAAAATTTCCAAAGTAACTCCAGTGGACAAAGGTGGTGATATCACTGACCCGACTAACTTTCGCCCTATCTCAGTACTTTCTATATTTACAAAGATTTTTGAAAAACTGGTATGTAAGCATTTAACAAGCTATGTTGAAAAGTATGCCATTTTAAGTCAATACCAATTTGGCTTTAGGAAGGGCAGATCGACTGAACAAGCCATTTTAGAAATTACTGACAATTTAAAGCAAGCAGTAGATAATAATCTATTTACATGCGGAGTCTTTCTCGACTTCGCTAAGGCCTTTGATACCGTCAATCATGCTATACTGTTAAACAAATTAGAGAAATATGGGGTTCGGGGACTCCCATTGAGTTGGTTTACTAGTTATCTTACCAATAGACAGCAATATGTTAGCATTGATGGTGTGGAATCTTCTAAACAAACTGTTAAATGTGGTATCCCGCAGGGCAGTTTTCTTGGTCCCCTTCTTTTTCTACTATACATTAATGACATCCCTAACTGCTCCGATAAACTGTCCTTTAGAATATTTGCAGATGATACTATTATTTTTGTGTCTTCCTCAAACGCCGTGGAATTACAAAACTTAATTAATCAAGAATTATCCAAAGTTAAAGAGTGGTGTGACTTAAACAAGCTTTCCATTAACCTAACGAAAACTAATTATATGATAATTAAATCACCTAAAAGGAAGACAAACATAACATGGGATGTAAAACTAACTAACAATGATGGCTCAGCCTATGGCTTAGAAAAGAGAACTTACATAAAATATTTGGGCGTACTTATAGACGATACGCTATCATGGAAACACCAGGTCTCCTATCTTTGTACTCGAATCTCTAGAAACGCAGGAATTATCAGCAAACTTAGACATTGCACCTCCCTTTCACAACTTAAACAACTATACTATAACCTCATCTATCCTTATATATCTTATGCGATAACCTCCTGGGGCAGTGCATTTGCTACCCAAATTAAAAAAATCCAAACAAAACAAAATCATGTTATTCGTCTTATGTTCTTTGCCACCTTGTATGGACCAGATACAGACAGTGCATTACCATTACTTAACTTACTGGATTTACTTACTGTTAAGAATATCTATAAATTAAAGCTTCTTAACTTCACTCATCAATGGCATTCTAAAAAATTACCAGATATCTTTAGCCAGCATTTTCGCTATGCAAGTGAAGTCCATACATATAATACGAGATATGCTTCAAAAAGTAATTTTTACAAACCACGTTTCAGGACTAACATAGGGAAACATACAACATCGGCTATGGCGACTGAAATGTGGCAACAGCTCCCCACCCATATTAAAAACCTCTCAACTTATAATTTTCCTAAAAAATTGAAAGAATACTTGTTGGCCGAACAATTAACATACTGAAATTATTCTAATTATATGGCCATGCACTATTATGACTGTTTTCTTTTCTTTTCTTGCCATCTATGTGTTTTCTTTTTTCTTTTTTGTAGTGTGTTGTGTATGTCTTACGATGTCGAGTATGTCTAGTTATTGTGATGTCCTGTACATTCAAAACTACCTTCAAAGAGCTAGCTGCTAGCTTGAAAACCTTACGGTTATCTAGCTGCTAGGCATTTCCTTCTATGTAATAATATTTAGTTTTAAATTGTAATTGATTAGTTTATGTGTTAAGTTGCTAATTATTTAATAAGTTTTACAAACCGTGTAATGGAAATGTGAATAAAAGTGTTGTTGTTGTTGTTTTTATCATATGGCCTCTTTAGACTGTTCATGAGCACGTAGAAAAGGAAGTTTGTTACAAAAAGTCGACAAATTTGCACAGAAAATTGATCTAATATGTTGTTTGTATTCGTTTTCTGGTTGTAATTTCAATTTACATGGTTAGACGCGACGAAATCCTCTAAAATCGAACCGCTCGGGGCCGTACGTATCCCTCATACGGGGATTTTCTCAATAGTTTCACAATGAAAGCGCGCGGGGGGCCATACGGGTCATATGATAAAACTATGTATCAGTTGTAATACATTTTATCCGCTGGATAGAGTTATCCACTCTTTGAACAACTGGGACCAGACCGGAATTTCCAAAGATGCTCCAGCGACTTCCGACGATTTCTCGAACGGACTTCCGAACGCTACCGAACATGTCCAAATATGTTCCGATGACTTCCCAACACTTCCGAAGCTTTTTGAAGCTTTTCCGATGGCTTTCGGACGTATTCCAGTCCCTCAAATGCAAACTGAAGGGTGACATTTTAGCACGTTCTGATACAGTTAGGACTCAAACTCGACATTAAGCACCGTTCAGGTTGGAACATTTACGGGGGATATTGAATTGATTTTTGCTGTTAATGTGTAAAAGAACAAGTCATCTGGGGCCGGTTCCTGAGAGGTGCAATAACTCTATTCCAGGGATAAATCTGCCTTATTCCACGAATACCTGTTGGAATAAGTCAGATTTATCCCTTGAATAGAGTTATTACACCTTTCAGGAAGCGGCCCCTGGATTTTTGAGTCAGGCGTGAGAAATTGCCCTCAATGCGTCAGATCGACGTCTTTGGTCCGCGGGCGTGAGAGTTGGCAGGTATAGCAAATAGAGCGGTTTTCAATTGAGTGTCGAAAGTAATTATGGTTTTGCTTTGGTTTTGCATTGCTTCGCTCTGTGATTAGCCAGGAAAACTCGCGCAACTTTCTCAAACAATGAGAAGCAAAACCAAAAATCGTGACTTGCATGCGCGTATTTTCCCGCGCTTTGCGCCGGCTACATGTAATTGCTTCGTATTCTGATTGGTTCATTGCACTGCTTACTTCTGTTGTGATTGGCTGGAGTAATTGCTTTGGTTTTGGTTTTACGACACTCAATTGAAAAGCGCTGTAAGTGAGAGGGAACTGATGCACTTACTCTCATCCAATTCATGTCTCATTATCTGCATGCGTCCGATGTCAAAACACACAGCCAGGCATGGACAGTTTGGTTCAACAAATCCCTCTCTGCCATCATACCTAAGAAGATAATCATAAAAGAAATCAGTTTTACATGTACATTACAGCCAAATTCGTTGTATCGCGCTGTATGTTTTAGCCTGCGAACAAGCACTCTATTGGGGTCTCACGCGAGATTTGTTTCGGGCGCGAGAGGATTGGGGGTGGAGGGTTCTCTCGCTTCCGCCCCAATCCTCTCACCGCTTGCTTCGCTCGCCACTCGCGCGACTCGCGCCCGAAATTAATCTCGCGTGAGACCCAATAGAGAGCTTGCTTGCAGGCTACAGTACGCATGTTTGTGCAGCGTTCGATTTCGATCAAAATTGTAGAGTTGCTGGACGAACTTATTTTCAACAAAAACGTGTTGCAGGGAAATTAGATAATTCAAAAACGTTTTTCACTGAGAGCCATTTCCGTGTGGTCGCTCCTTATTTTTTTCCTAAGGAATTGGAAACTTCTGAACGCAATCGAATAATGGAAAACCACAACACTTAATTTTAGTTTCTGGGTTCCAGACTTTCAGAAAAAATTAATATCAAATTCCCTTAATACAAAAATCGCATTTAGTTATCAGTATAGCTTTCAAAAGATGATTTAGACCTTCGAATTTAGACTCGGCGGAACATAAAAAATAAAACAATGATAAAAATATGAACTATTGTAACATTAAATATTATTCCTTCCTTTCCTTTCTTTTCATTTTAACTTCTTTTTCTGCTCAGGGCCGCCTAGATTAGCAATTGATATTAATTTTTGTGGGCCAGTCTATAGTAAGACCATTTTTTACTGAAATAAAGTTGAAGTTCCAAGGAACATCCAGTATTTCACTTTCTTACAAAATTAATGAAATATTCGAATAGCTAGACAGTTCTATTAGCTTTAATTTGATATAGGGTTTATGGTATCTAGGCTGTAATCAGGAGCCGCTACAACCCTTAGATTAGAGACTCCCCTGAATATAATTATTGCTTTGGCAGCTTCGAACTAAATGGACTGCCACTTACAATAATCCTCTTAAAAGATTGAGACAGGACAGAAATATAGAGTGACTGGATTGTTTTTGAGAGCAAAAAAAAATAATAGCCTCCTTGAAAAGGTGTCCTCCACTGAACTTTTGACTTAAATATTAAATAAAAAATGGTAATGGCAAAGATAACTTTTTAACAATTTTAATTGCTATTTTTATCACTACTTACCATTCAATCCCAGCTATTTTGACAGCACCAGTCACATTGGTAAGGCAGTACAGTGTCATTTTTGTCTGAAAACAATTTGCGAAAGCCAATACATCACTATGATATCTGTAAAGATGTAGTTCTGATATACACTGTACAACTGTAGCTAGATGCATATTTACATTTTTACTTACATTTCTATTTGAATTTGAATTGACGTACATAAACATAAGTTAAGTTTGTATTAGGAGCTTACAGCATCAGTCACTTCAGGCAACTGTTGACAGAAATACATTGGAATACTATGACAGTGATATTTGCAGCAATACTCTTATTATTTTTTTGAATCCACTCATACTAAAACCTAAATTGTAGGATGTACTAGTACAAAAAGGTAAAAAGGATGAGAAGCAGAAAATAAGTTTGGATAATATATTAAGTACGATAATCCAGTAAATGTACATTTTCAAAAATCTTGAAATCAGTGTTTTATTCCACCTGTGCACAGTCATAGCATGCACTTACACAAAAGTTTCCAGTGTTGTCAAAAATCTGCACTTCACCATTGCTGATCCCAAAGATAATATTCTTTCCATCTGGTGACCATTCAACATTAGTAAGCTGAAGACCTTTCAGTTCTTTTCCCCAAATCCTGTTGCCATCAACGGAACCTACAATCACGGCACCTAAAGCGCAACAATATACATGCACTACCTCAACATTTCTCAGGAGGACATTGCAAATATTGAATGAGGACTTGAAGAAAAAAGGCCATCAGTGATGGCTTGCCCTAAAATCCAAATTTTGCTATAATGTACTTAATACTTTCAATTGCTCTACAGATTTAGACTTGTTAATATACATAACCGCAACATCATTTTATTGTAATTGGTATGTGAAGACCCATTTTAATTGGATGTACCAATTAAGCTATTATTATTATTTATTGTCTCTTTGGAAATGTAGGTCCATAATGGGCTTTAACAGCTAGAATTTCATGAATTATTGATAGTAGTCAACACAATTTGCAAGGCACATCTAAGTGACAAGGATTGAAATTCCCGATCAACAATTAGCCCAAGCAACGATCATAACACACTTGAATCACCACCAGACATGGTGCTACTTAAACCAGCCTGTAGTGATCCACATAGTCATCCAATCGACACATTGTCTGATGACCAGCAAATGCTGATGCCATTAAACACTGTAACCCAGATCTACGGCTGTATGTGAGACAAATGATTAACTGGCAGCTATCACCCACCATCTTCATACACAATACAGATCCTCTGTCCATCTGCATTCCACTTCATGTCACGCACCACACTCCTGTTCCTGTTATTGATCATCTCTTCATACCAGGATCCTGTATATACAGTTTGGTACAGAAATATCACAAAACAGTTACCGTATAATAAAATTATAGCCTGCATACATGTAGCAAGCATTTCTGTGGGATTTCCGAGCATGGAAAGACTGAGCAACTGGATTTTCAACATTTTGGTCGTACAAAAAATGGGGAAACCCCACAGAAATGCTTGCTACGCAGGCTACTGTAAATATTGGACCTGACAAAAGCACAAAGCTGCAGGCATGTGATTAATAAAAATGAAGGGTTAATTTATTAACGAACTGAGGGTCGGAGTATAACAAATGAACATCAACACATGAATATTATCACTGAGGTCATTCTACTCTGTCAGTAACACATGCAGTAGCATGTAATGAAGATATTGCCTGCATTATACACAGACAACTTAGAGTTAGTATTCATGAGTACATGTATTCCAGAAACATGTAACTTTCAAAGACAAGGGGTCAAAAACAATTTCTAAGGGATCAGTAGGCATGTGCGTCAATCTAAATCTTCTTATTTTGATTTAAAGGTCGGCACACACTACATGTAGGTGACAAGTCGCAGAGACAGGTCAATGGAACAAGTCACAGTGACAATTCCCCTTGTGTGGCATGTGTAATTTCATTCAAAAATGCTGTCGTGGCAACCAAATTTTGTCAAGGTGACTAGATGCATGGATTCAAACTTGCACAACAAGTCTCTGGGACAAAATAATGCAATTGACAGTGAAAAAAAACAATTTTTAACAGAAATCAAATTATTACTTTGATCAGCTACATGTATTAATAAACACTATACATAACAAACCTTTGTAAAGAATCCAGACTATGATAAGGCCATACTGGTCACTGGTGGTCAACTTTTGAAATTGTTCATTCCATGTAACAACTTGCACAGCACCTTTTAGAAAGGAGAGTGCAAATCAGTACATCATCCTTCATATTTTATAAAACAGCTACCAGATCAACACTTGCTGCTCATAGCTAGATTACCTTATTATAGGAAATTAACGGTTCATTAAAATAATGCGAATTTGTAAAATTCATGTTATTATAATTGAAGTCACGTTAATTTTTGTTAGCTTTAATTTCTGCGCCATTAATTAAGTGGTGAGTTAATTTTCGGTGGCCTTAATTTCCATTAATTTCACCTCAAATTCTAGATACACTCCAGACATTCTTGTCAACTACAGTGTAGGAAACAATAAGCTTTTTTCCATGCACTATATTTCAGATAAATCTTTCAAAAGTTAAATTGTTTACATCATATAATTCTGAAAAACAAAAAAGCATTATTTTTTCAGGGTGAAGATCCAGCAGGATCATGGACATTGTATTTAAAGAAAGCTACATGTAGAAGTGGCCAGATTCCTTCAGTTAACTGCTATGTTTAGGGAAAATTCCATGAACATTGTTTGTATGATGGTGTTAAAATAAATTTGTTCCTGTTGTCTTAACAAATCGGTTTCTCCCCCAACCCCTAAGTTCCAATTTAATCATCTTCCTTCATAAGTTTCTCCTTTAACACCCGATTAGTGGCCAGCATCTAATTTCTCATTACAACGTCACTTCTTGATCCAACATTATTTAGGAAATGATCACCAAAGAAGAAATGTTTTGACTATTAAACAAATTCTCTCAACCGTACAGTGTACACTTAAAAACAGTGAGAAGAAACAAATTGCCCTTTGGCTCGAGACTCTCCTCCCACTCCCATCCAGGCAATCTTGGGATTTCCAACAACCTTCCTTACAGGAGGTATGGATATTTTTTCACCCACACATCATCACAAAACATCTGCATGATTGTTTTATTTGAGGGTATAGTATGGAAATCTACGATACCAAAGTACAGTAACTGCATGACTACTAAGAATAGAATAGGCTGATGTCAAACAACTCAATCTTAGGTGGACACTCTCAAGACCAGCTCTTATTATTTACATCAACCAGAATTCACATTGTATTTAAAAAAAAGATTCCATCTGGAAGTGCATGTGTACTCTGACTGATAATTCATGGATGAGGTGAAAACTTGGTAAGGACAAAATTAGTATGCTACGAGGCAACCAGGCAAGTACAGTGTAGCATGACTTCATGTTCTTACCACATTATCACTGCCATCTTCTGTGCATTATCAGAGCACACACACACTGCCGAAATGAAATTGAGATTGTTTTTTAAATCCACTTTCTTTGGCTCATGACGTCATTTGTGCATCTATACTTAAACTGAAAACTTCTCTGGACCAATCAAAATACAAGGATTACACTGGCCATTGTATAATTATATACAGTACAGACTGTTGAGTAAATTTTGGCTAAAACCAGCCAACCTGAGGTTAAAGCGGGACAAGGACTCTGGGACGGGGATGCAGGGATGCATGTTTGGTGACATGGGACACAGGGATGAGAGATGTGGGACATGGGGATGCAATGCCAAGGACGCAGGACATGACATTGGGGATGCAGGGATGTAAAGAAAAACTCTTTTCACTATAACTGCTTAGGAAATTATTCACTGCTGTGAAATTCTGCAAGTTTACAATGGAAAATGAGGCTTGGGGTCAAAAATAGTTAGTCTGAGATAAATACAGTTAAGAGCTGTTAACTTTTTCACTTTTAAAAAAAAGTTTTGTTCATTTGATTGCATGGATTATTGAAAATTGAAAAATTTAATTGAAATTGAGATCGCTTGTATCACTGACCCCCTCCCCTACTGTAGCTGATAATGCTCCAGCAAGTTGTCAGTGACTTTGGACAGCAGTTTCCTCATCAACACAGGGGGTCTTCACAGGGGGGATTTTCATGGTAAGTTTTACCAAAATTGTAATCCCCACCATCCCCCCCGTCCGCAATGTCACATCCTTGCATCCCTGATATTACATGGATCCCACATCTCACGTCCCCGTGTCCCACGTCCCCGAACATGCGTCCCTGCATCCCCGTCCCCAAGTCCCCATCCCACTTTTAGACATTATTAGCCCAAACCTGATGATTTTGACCTTACACTTTTCTCCACTTTGTGAGTATTCACTGGGTTATTGAAACACATTGACTTACCAGTATGTCCATCCAGGTTTTGGTTCATTGAAAGATTACTTGGAGCAGCGAGACCTCTGACTTTTGCATCTTTCCCTAGAAATGTGCAATGGCAAAAATTCACTAACAAAATATCCATATACAAACTGTAGGTCAAGCATGTTTGATTAGCTCACATCTTCAAAAAAAATTCAATTCTGAATTTTTTAGCTTTTTCTTCTGTGTCTTTAAATTGAAAGCAAAATATTTTTCCATGACAAAGGTATTTAAAATCATTATGTGAAACAGCTACTCAATCTTTAAATCAGTAGATTAATGCCATGATAAGCAAAGTTCAAATAAATCAACGTACCTGGCTGTGTCTCTAACTTGAGTACCTTCAGCAACCCATCCTCGCCGCCACAAGCGATAAAACCTTGGTCCCGATTCCACGCCAAACATCTTAGTCTTACGTTATTCGGTATCGCAATCTAGAAATCATGAGAATATCTGAGAAAGTGTTGTCGTATAGGCGGAAAAAATTCACCTTGACAACAATCAAGGACGTAAACAAACTTTGACAAAAAAATTCCCAGGCTCCAAAGCAGTAAGAAGTGTACCTTTTTGCTCAGATATATAAACATGGTTTTCAGGTAAGTTCTCAATACCCCTTTAAGATCTAGATCTTCTTTTTCTATCAAAAAAATTCGCAGAAGCTGGGTTGTACATCAGTCCGCCATTTTATGAATAACAATTACCCATTGTGCAGTTCGAGCAGGTTTGGAGACGTTTTGTTATACTTTACACAAAGTCAAAAGGAGTCAAAGATGGCGGCTAAGATGGCGGTCGCAGGAGTTCGGCAGAGATGGGTATGTCATTCTTTGTTTTTACTTGTTCACAAGACTTTTAGTAAAAAAGTAGAAATATTATTTACGTGAATATTCATATTATTTTAGTGATGGCTACTTTACTAAGGCATAATTTGATTTCAACTAAAAGGGGAAAGTCAGCACGAACACTGTAAATAATGCACTCTACAATTAAATTTGTTGGTGGTCTAAAATTTCTGAAGCCTGTACAATTTTTGTTTTCCCTTGTTTAAATTTCCTAGCCATAACCTGGAATAAAATAAAAATTTTGAGATGTTTAAATACCAAAACCAATTTATATAAGCTTGTCAGACTTAAAACTGCAACATCTTTGATCAATATCGAATCGGTGGATTCCAACTTAAGACACGATATACGACTTTCTCAAGTTATCCCCCTGTGTCTTTGCTAAAAAAAAAAAAGATTCAGATTTATTCCTTACATGAAAGTTCACTCCTCAGGATTCCCTAGTCCATAGCTGTGCCTTGGGAGCATTTCTCTTATTGTTCAGCTTATGTTGCTTCTGAGTAACTGAGCACGTGTTGTGTATACGATGGTGTAACCAGATTGTAATGTAAAAGTTTGTATGTAGCTGGAATTTGATAAGAAATATTCCCCAGTTTCCCCTGGAAAACATGTAATAATTAACATTACATATGGAACTTAATAGGTTAATTTGTTTTTTGATCACCCTTCCGAGCTCCCCAAAACCATTTATCTCAACAGTTGGCCAGCATGGGTTTGGGAACAGCTACCACTTTAAAAGGCCAGCAAGGAAAGCTCACTAAAAATTGCTCAGAATGCAACCAACCTCGTATTAGCTTTCCTATCTCCTCACATTCCAAGACAAATAACATACACTGTACTATAAATTACGTTTGAGAGTTTAGGGGCATTTAGAGTACCGGTAATTCAAGAAGGGTTTATGACAGGATGTGTTAATGTAGTCCTCAGCCCAACCCCTGAAACTATGAAATTGATTACACGATCAACTCAATCATGTAAACATTGTATGCATGTAATCATTCTCCTGCCGTTATTTGCAATGCTACATTCTTGGTCAAAACTGTTGAGAAAATTAAACTTTTAAGCCTTTCTATGTACAAACAACGACCACAATTGAACCCCTCCTCTGCTGAGTCAATATTGTTCGCACCTCCCACATGTTGCCCTAGCAATGACAGCTTCCCAAATTCAACATTGAATATACAGTGGGTATGAGTAATGGGGGAGGGAGAGAGAAGAGATGCTTGTTGAGACATACGTGTACATGTTGGAGAAGGACTTTGTGACTCCAAGTTGCCTGTTTTTTCAAGCTGTTTTGTCCACAATTGTAGCTACACTGCATTTCTTTATTCCCATTATTACTACAGAGGAGGGGTTTACTGGTTGCTGTCTCAGTCCCAGTCCTTACTGCACCTTTTTTGTCAGTGGTGAAAGCTGGTTCCAGGAGGGTACATCCCAGAGAGGTAAGAACATTTAGAAGACAACTCCAATCTATTGTCAGAAGAGATAAAATGTACATGCAAATGTTTTTATTCAAGATATGTTCAACCATTAGCCATGGCTGATTGGATGCTGTTGTGTTCTTAGCTGTTGCTTGACTTGCATTATCTTTATTAAAAATTACTCTGGCAATGTACAGTTTACATTAAATGTAGCTGTGTCTGCAACAACATAGGTTACAGTAGTGTTCCTGCTTACACAATGCTGCTATATCTTTTAATTTATTTAGACATGTATAGATAAGGGCTTTTACTGTATCAGCCGAACTATCCCAGAAATGGCTTTTTAAATGTAACAGGTATAATAATAGACCCAGTGTGACCAGTAGCAATTGCAACTTAAATGTAACAGGGAAAATAAGACTGTATGACTCATAACAATTGCAATAGCTTTACTCACTTTCACTTAAATAAAGGTGTCCTCTTCCTCTTCTTTTAAAAATTACAAAAATACCCCTTATTGCTTCATGTTACGAAACTTACAGTACATGTACATGATACACTGTAGTTAATAAGTTCTGACTGTCAGGTTGAACCACAATCGAGCTGCTTTATTTGTGATTTAACCCTTTGCTTTGAATACTTTATTTCAGTTGGAAATTTATGATCCTGTTGATCAATCAAAAGACTCAACAAAGCCAGGTGAAGAGGACGTCACTGAGTTTGAACAGAAAATGTCAATGGCAAGAAAATATGTCTGGGGATGGACTGGTGGCATCAAGGTAAAAGTGAAATGGCTTTGACATGTACATGTAAATTGAGTTTCAGAATTGTATAATTCAGCATAAATATGATTTTGTGGAAACTTTGACAGTACAATGATTTGAAGAATTTTAACTGTGAGCACCTGTATTATTTCTATAATGTTCTTTGTGGTACATAAGAAAACCACACAGATATGAGATAATTTTGAAAAATTAAAAGCAACATAATAAGGGATGTTGTGCAGTTTTTCCCATACACTGAAGTTACACAAGTTCATTTCTGGTTTACTTTAGTTAACAGTTATGAATTGCCTTGAGGTTTGCTCATGATGCAAATGTACATCAAACACAACTTCGAACACTTTTCCCCAGCCAATTCTGATAATTGTGGGCTAGATCCCTGGCTACTTTTATAGAAGAACAGCAATTATTAGACAACAGCTGGATTCCCCGGCTACCGGTACTTTTTGCACATCCCTGCCTACATCAAAAATTAGTGACAGCCCTGTTTGTTAAACATTAATACCAATCCCGTGGTTGTTTTTTTATTTGTGATGCATGATGATTATTTTTTATTTTTTTATTTATTTTTTATTTATTTATTTGCCACTCACAATGAACTGGAATGATTAATAAATTACAATGATTAATACACAGAAATTGCAAATATGGTAAACAAGAAAAAACAGATAGGAAAAAAAGGGAAAAAAAAACAATGGCGAGGAAAGCTAATAAAAACCATGGGGCTTGTAGGACTTAGGTTCCCTCCCAAGAAATAATAGATAACTAAACCTAGACAACATGGTAACCGAAGTACAGACAAGTCATATTTGTACACATAACAGAATTAATAATTACTGATAATAGATGTTTTAAGTTTTTTCCTAAAAGATGCAAGAGATGAGGAGCCAGTAATCTCAGGAGAAAGGGAGTTAAAAAATGATGATAATTTGCTAAGGTCAAACTTCAGATGCATTGATGTCATGGCCAATAGTTACTTATTAGTCACCTTCTTTACCGCGTATTTATCAGCGTATCAACATTGTTTAACAAGAGTGACACTTAATAGTAAATAAACTGACAAACCTGTGGCCCTCGAAATTCCAGCTTGGATTGGAGTTTGGAAATGTTGGCTTTTGAGGAGAGGGGAAAACCGGAGTACCCAGGCGGTGAAAACCTCTCAGAGCAAGGTTGAGAACCAACAACAAACTCAACCCACATGACACCAAGTCCAGGCTACATTGGTGGGAGGCGAGTGCTCTCACCACCACGCCATCCCTGCTCCCCTTAGCAATACATTTACTGTAATTCTTTTCTTTCAACAGGAAGGTGTATCAAAGGTCAGGTTTGACTACTCATTGGCTGAAGCAAAAACATTAGGTATGGAAATTTTGAAAGGTTCTTAGATCCTAATTTAGGGATTGGGATGACTGTTTGGGAATGAACAAAATAAAACATTCTTGGATTGATGCTGTGAATTCCTTTCTCAGATTAAAGCAGGATAGCTTAATCAATCCATTTTTTGCTTCAAATTTAAAATAATGTTTCTGTCATAACTGAATTGTGCCACAATTTTAGGGCCAGGAAGTATTGATGTGATCAAAGTTACATCACCTGTAACTGCAATGTTTTGTTTTTATTTCAAACCGTTTATCAGTGCATTATTTTGTTTAATTTTTTGCTTGATGGAATGATTGAATTATCAACTGGACTGACTGATAGATACGAATGACTGATCCATCAATCAATTGATTGATTGATCAATTGATTTATTTATTAACTACCTGAGCAATTGACTTGATGACTGACTGATTGACTGACTGACAGTTTAAGTAAGTGACTGGCTAACTGACTGATTCATTGACTGACCAGCTAACTGACTGATTCATTCAATGGCCTACTGACTGACTGACTGACCAATATTCATTGCCCAACCATTGATTGATTGATTGATTGATTGATTGATTGATTGATTGATTGATTGATCGATTGATTAATTGTCTATTTTCATTTTCAATAGAGTTTATTGATCTAATACAGACAGACAGGGAGTTTCAAATGAAAGTTGGTGCAATAACTGCAGCTGTTTTGGGTGGTGCTGTACTGGCAGGAAGAGGCCGTGAGTACATTGTTTACATGGCTAGGCTTATTTATTATACCCCACTGTTACTTTAAAGAGTACGAAAATATGTTAATGTCATAATTTATTCTAATGGCAACTTGCCTGATGGAATCTAAATGCAGTTACACTTCAGTAACACTAAACCTTTTTATGTTTATTTCAATTCCACAACGTAATGAACCTTTGTTTGATATTCTTAGATGAATTCAAACCAGTTCAAAAAGGAGCTTAACCACAACTAACAATATGCTCTTTTTTAGGAGAGAGACTCAGCATTTTGGTAAAAAAAAAAAAAAAAGCAGGCAAGCAAGCAAAACATAACAAAAGCAAACAAAATGGATGTCAAACCATTTGTCTGAGCACTGTCGTATCTTCTACCACAGCTGGGAGCTATCAAATTCATATCCCAAGAATTCGAGTATCCCAAGCCAGAAGAAATACATACACGGTCAAAAGTTGTCCAGCATTTTGTAGTTGTTGTTGAGCTAATTCTGTGTCTGGTTATGCGCTTAGGATTTGATTAAGCCCGTATCTTCATTTGTTAGTTGTAAAAATTAAATAAAAAATAAATTAACACTTAATCATCCTCTCCCCACAGGGGCTTCGAATGAAACAAATATCATACACAAATATTTCACACATAACATAACAGATTAAGAATCCCAATTGACAAGAGGCAGACTGGTTGGCTCTTTCGTGCCCGAGTAGTTGAACTCGGGTATTCCAAGAAACAGCTCCCAGGATTTTACAAAATAATACCACGCCCTATTCACTAGACCTACAGGCACAACAGTCGCACAAGGGCAGGGTGGACCCTAAGCTAGCCTTGGCCACTCGGCTATTTAAATCCTCTAATTTATAGTTGTTTTTAATGTTATTTTTTTAGGTCGGCCAATAAGAAGAATCTTGTATTCCGCGGTCTTGGGAACAACAGCTGCAGCGATCTGCTATCCAAGACACGCTGTTGATATAGCGCTTGCCGATTACGACAGGCTGAAGGTGTTTATAAAGGAGCAACTAAACACGTTTAACCAGAGGAGAGCAGAACAGCCTGCTGTAAAGGAACTTGAGAGTCCCGTCGAGGAAACGGTAATTTCTGAAGATCAAGTGAAACCAACCGAAGAGCGAACTGAAGTTACGATTGTAGACCAGAACGAAAATGAAGTTCAAGGAGGTGCAGAGGAAGAAAAACCCACGCAGCCAGAAGTGGCAGTTGAACTGAAGCCTGTGTCGTCATTTTGGAGTAAGATTCCATTTGTAAATAAGATTATGGGCACCAAAGGGTCAGATGTAAGTTTTGATGTGAGCCCGGTAGCAGCCAGCAAGGAAGAGAGCACCACAGAAGCTGAGGGAACCAAAGATCAAGTGATAGTCCAAGAAGAGTCCACAGGGCAAGCTAAGATTGAAGGCGATATTGGGCAATCGAACCCGGAAGATAAGGACATGTATTCTACACGCTCATGAAGAAGGACGTTGGTCGTTTCGCCCTCTAGCCATTTTAGCCCTGGACCGTTATCCCCCTGATCTTGAGACACTTACTTTATAGCCCCCAAATGGGAAGACATTTCGCCCCATAAACTGACCTCTTAGAATTTCATTGTTTAGCATACTTCAGAAAGACTACTATATCTGTACAGTTTACTCGGTAAGACTGTGAAAAAGAAAGGATAAGTGCCCGTGGCACCAAACGGGGGATGTTCGCTGATAACTAATACAAAATCCAAAATCATACAAAGTATTTATAATATGAAACCTAAAAGCTCTTCGCGGTATTAGGTGCCTCCTTGACATGATCTGGTAGCCTATTCCAACTCATTTTTGAGGCTAGATGTCCTCCTATGTCTATTAGGGGGTTGACTGTCTGGGCTGAATGGATAGGAGACTAAAATAATGACCCATTCTGATCATTGAGAACCACTCAAACCTGCGAAGGAATGTGGGACGAATTAGTGGTATGTACTCAATTTGAAAGTTGTTAAAACAGTAATATTTGGAAATGTCAGCGATATTTTTTTGATGTTTTTACGAGTTCCAAGTTGGTGAAGGAGAATACTGTGAGTTTTTGTGTAGGGGTTACGTATCGCAACAAGCCTTCCCACGTAAAGGAAATTGTATTTTCATGTAGTCCAAGACATGAAGTTAACTGAAATGTAAGAAATGTATTAAAGTGAAAAAACTGAGGTTAAATGTTTTCTGTTTCGAGGTCAAGATTACTTCAATATTAAAGTCCTTTGCCTCATACTTGTTTTTAACGAATTGAGAACGCATGGAATCTGATGGAAGATGCATCCTTTTTTAGGACAAAGAACGATTTTTATTCGGAATTTGTCCAGGTTTTCTACACACTGTGGTTCGGTCTTAAAATTCGCCTCATTCTCATAACCTCTTTTAACATTTTGACTTCACTCAGTCATGAGACATTCAAAGTGAACATGTGAAAATGTGAAGCTTGCGGGATTTGGCTGGAGTGACAAAGAGACCTCACAAATGCTAATGCTAATAGGCCTTATCACAGTTTCAGACGCCATTTTGGCGGGTAGGCAAATGGAACACTAATTACAGTGTTTGTATGCAATTCCGTTGTCAAAAAAATTGCGTGAAGCGCCTTTTTCTTAGCAAAAAAAATGTTGCTAATTAATAGTACTAGGCAAAGGGTTCCACTGACAAAATTTAAGGGATTTAGCCGTGCCAGAAAACGTTCTCTGGGTTTTTGAATTTTCCATACATTCGTCTGTTATTTTTTCCCGGGAATTTTTAAGCCCGCGGCAAAACATTAGAGACGAATGTATGGAAAAATTCAAAAAGCCAGAGAATTTTTTCTGGCACGGCTAAATCCCTCATATTTTGCCAGTGGAACTCTTTGGCTAGTACTATTAATTGGCAATATAATTTTTGCTGAGAAACAAGCGCTTCACTTTTTTTTTTTTTTTTTTTAACAACAGAATTGCAAGTGGTTTATCGGCCTATAACCCATAGAAACTCGTGGTCTATTGCATTTATATTACTGGTACAATAAACCATAGCTGATTGACCAATCCGAGCGCGCGAACTGACTTTGGTTATTATAAAAACTGAATCATCACATTGCAAATTGCACATGAAAACTGATATGTACATGTATAGGTTCCAAAGACAGGAACTGTGCCACGCCAGATATGAAAAACCACCCTTCAGAAGTGGCCAAATAATATGTGGAAACGTATTCCTCATCTAACGCAGTGGCACCGTACCCCGAGGAAAGGGTGCAAAAACTATGCTGACAAAACAGACTAGAACACCTGTCTTGAACAAAACCTAGCGGAAAAAATTCAAACAGCAGGACAGACTGACGTAGAATTACAAGAATCTCCCGCCAAGACACCTAAATAGTCCCGAAGCATCATCCCACGAGAACACGACGTTTCCCTTTACGTTAGTATGTTCGTTAGGTGTTGGTCTTACTTTCGTCTTCGATTTCTAGACTTTTCTCTGTACATTAATATGTTTATGAGGCACGACCTACGTTTTTCCACCTTGACACAGGTTTTTCTCTTAATGCTTTGAACCTCCGAAATTACTGTTCAACGATGGTCGCCAAGTCGATTTCTAGACTTTTCTCTGTACGTTAATATGTTAACGAGGCTGATGGTCGCTGAGTCGATTTCTAGACTTTTCTCTGTACGTTAATATGTTTACGAGGCACGACCTACGTTTTTCCACCTTGACACAGGTTTTTCTCTTAATGCTTTGAACCTCCGAAATTACTGTTCAACGATGGTCGCTGAGGTATTTTGAAAGGTCTTGAAGATGCATATTAATCCCCATGGCATAAGCAACTTTCCCAGGTTTCATACGAACACTGACAAAATAGGAAACGGGTGGGAGATTATTCAGAACAGCTGTTTTACTGGCCTGGAAAAACGACTTGGGAGGCCGGTGCAGTTCTTTATTACAACAGTAATAGAAGTTAAAAGTAACTCTGCTGGGAGCCGTCAAAGGTTAAAACCGAACCGGCTCAACAAAATGACCTCACAGTAAGTAGCTACAGTGTAACACTAACCAACACAAGATAATTTTATTACTTTTTTTAATTTAATCAGGTTTCAGATTTACAATCAAATCAAATCAACTGTTCAGTCTGAGGTAGGCTTAAAACAGAGTACCAGACTCCTTAAAAGCAAGCCCCCTATTATTACATCATAAATAAATCTACAGAATTAATTAAGATGCAGAAAAATAACCAATAAGATAGGATGTGATTTTGGAGATCAAACACTAAATTCTCATAATAAAAATATCTACAGTCGCACCTCGATTATCCGGATTCATGGGGACTGAGCTGAATAGTCCGGACAATCGAGAGTCCGGATAATCGAAAATATAAATAATAATGAGTCAACATTGAAACTGAACGACTGAACAAATGGAGCGTGAAATTTTACTTAGCAACAAAGAACTCCTGAGTAAATCAGAGCTCAGTGAAATGCATTGCATTAGTACGGCGCTTGCATGCTCAAAACGCGTACAGATTTGTGTTCGGAAGCGAAACATGTACAAATTCAGTTTGAACCGGAGTTTCATTGCTTAATTTGAAGGGAAAACGTTTTGCTACGGATTTTTAATATGGCTAATTAATATTTATGATAAACTGGGACCGGATAATCGAGGTCCGGATGGGGGTGGCCTATACTGGGAGGCTCCGCCCGAAAGGGGTACCTTTTTCACGCTTCAGGTATATGAAAGGGTAGGGATTTCACGAGTCGAAGTATATGAAAGGGTAGGGAATTCTGCCATTTACGTATTTAAAAGGGCCTTTAGTTAAAATATTTCGAACTCATATACCTCCTGACTGTACTATTCTAATGGAAGGTATACGAAAGGGGTACCAATTGTCAATGGAAGGTATATGAAAGGGGTACCTTTTCTGTCAAAAATGGTATATAAAAGGGTAAGGGGTCGGACCTCGTGGCGGAGCCTCCCCGTATTAAATGTTTTTTAGTAGCCCCCCGGGGGCTCGACTGTATTACTAACCGTTGGATGCTGCAATTGTATTTTTACCACAATTGCTGGTAATCTCGCAATCTGATTGGCTAACTTGCCTTCTGCAACTGCGAGGATCATTCTTCATTTGATAACTTGCCTTCGTCGATAAGAGTCTAGACAACGCTGCTCGCGTCAACGTCAACGATCTTCCTCGCGCTCTGAAATAAACATTTTCTTTGACGTTGAAATTGTGGAAAAAAGCAAATGCAATGTGGTTTAGCGTTGTCTGTACTCTTCATCGACAACGATATTCGTCATCACATTTTGACCACTGTGATGACGAATATCGTTGTCGATAAGAGTACAGACAACGCTAAACCACATTCAATTTGTCAATTTGTTCATTCGCGAATCTCCTCACGGAAGGCGATTTTCACGCGTGCTAGCATGGTTCCCTCGCTTTGCGTCGCATCTCTTTGCGGAAGGCAATTTTCGCGCGCGCTAAAGCTCTGGCTAAACACCCAACAATGTTGAAAATAGTTAATGTTTGTGACTGACTTGTAACATATACATAGGCGGTACTTTAAGACGTTTCGGCTAAGCCTTCATCAGTTATAAGGACGCTTGATGTTGTAAAGCGTGATTTGAAATTAAAAATAACGTTGTGCGAACGCTACATGTGCGCGTGACTACAAAGACTGTTTGTGCGCGAGAGTTTTAAGTTAAAAGGGTGCCAAACAAGGCAACAATGTTGCAGCAACAATTTGAGGGAGTTCAAAAACATTTTTTGTTGCCCCAACAATGTTTCCTCGGGTGGCTAAACTGGAAAACATCGTGGAGACATACACGAGCTCAAATTGTTGCCGCAACATTGTTGTTGTTCCCTCATTTTGCATCGCATCTCCTCGCGTTTTGCTCGCATAACAATAAGGGACTACTCGTGGTCAAGAGTTAGAGTGCTTTTCTCTAAAGTAAATAGGGGAGCAGGGTTGGCGCAGTGGTGAGAGCGCTCGCCTTCCACCAGTGTGTCCCGGGTTCGATTCCCGGACTCGGCGTCATAAGTAGGCTGAATTTGTTGGTTCTCTACTCTGCTCCGAGAGGTCTTTCGCCGGGTACTCCGGTTTTCCCCTCTCCTCAAAAACCAACATTTGATTTAATTTGATTTAATTTGAGATTTGTAATTAGTAGGCGAAGAGCCACCTTCTGGAAGTACTACTAATAAATCGTTATTATAATTATTATTATTATTATTATTATTATTATTATTATTATTATTATTATTATTATTATATAAATAAGTTGCTTTAGTGATGGAACAATATCCCTCCTTTTATCAACTGAAACAACAAAAGAACGCAAATAATCAAGAGCTCACAACTCCTTCAAATTGAAATGATGAGCAACTTGTGTTCTGAAGTCCAAATTGATCCCCTTCCTCGTCATCCGAGTCACTGTAAGGAATTTCCTCAAGATAGTTCACATTTACTATTCCACTCTCCCCCAGTTCATCTAAACTGCAGTCAGTTACATCTTGTTGGTTTATCTCTACGCCGACTTTGCCGTTGTCCAACAAAACAATAATCACTCTCTTGAATGCGTTCTCAAATGCATATCTGTGTGCAAGTTTCTTGGCATACCCAAGCAGCTCTAGTTTTTTAGTTGGATCTTTCTCTGCAAATAAAAATGTAGCACATTTTCTAGGTAACTGGTGAAGTCGGAGTTGGTTCACTGTAAGAGTATAATCCCAAAATCCCAGCCTGCGTTTACGTCGGGTTTTCTTGTTTTGCTCCTATCCCAGTTTTCGTGTAGACTGCAAGCAGTCCCTTTCACGTTAATCGAGCGCGCGCGCGCGAATAAACAAACCGTGAAGTGACAAAGTGACGCCACCCCTTGTGCCTTCCCCAGGCTCTTCTCAGTTTCTTTGTCGAGGGTGACGTTCGCGATTATCCACAACTCTTGCTACAGGTAAGTCTAACAAAATCTTAGTCTAACATAGGTGCAACGTCACGGTGTTAGGATTATGAAAAGTTTAGCCTCAATTTTTCAAAAACGTCATTTGTAATTCGTTTCAATCTTCTCCATCCTTCACCATCCTCGTCATATTTGCATTTATCCTTGTTTTTTTGGTGTTTATCTTCCCTAACAAATTGTTATTTCACTGTTTCCCATTACATACATCTGTAAATGCATTTTTTATGTCTCTAATAATGACCCAAAATATCGTAACCGAACTCCTTTAACAGACAAAGTGGGACTATTAACTCCACCCCCCCCCCCCCCCTCTCGCCTTCCAACACCACCACAATCACCGAATGTAATTGGGACACACTAAAAACAGCGCAGTCCTGTAGACGGAAAAGTAAACTCCCTCATCGTATCTTTATTTGCTTATGGCATAGAGGTCTGGGGATCTTCGGTCCCGAAGGATAGGCGTTAGCGATAAGAAGTGCTTGGGCTAATTAAATTACCTTCTGCAAACGAGCCTAGCGATATGGATATGCCACCAAAGCTGATCGATCTTAATTGAAGGGAAAGATCACAATTTGTTCAACAAGATGACCACCATGAAAGACCATCCTCTAGTCAAGATATCCTTCTGCCAAAACGGTCAAGAATACTGAGAAAAAGGGACACGAATACCAACTTCCATGGACAAGAACAGAAAGATTCAAAACCCTATATATAACGCATTTAGGGTCATATCATGATGCCGGTAAATTCTGTCTTCTGCGTGCGAAAGATAGAGGGATTGCACAGGGACAGCTATTGCGTAAAATTCCATCCTTACATTTAAATGCTGCGGTAAAGAAGCAGACTGACCTTGTTGTATAATTCTACTCTCTCCACCAAACCCAGTGCCATCACAGAAAAAATCACATCCTTTGACTTCCAGCCTCACTACACACTTAAACAATGCCGAATTTCTGTTGTTTTCCTGGCTGTCAGTGCTCTCAAAGTTGTCATTTAGTCTTTCTATCTGCACAGAAGTTCAGAAAGACAGGATAAGGTCACATCTAATTGAAACTGCTCACTTTCATTGCTATAAAAAAAAATGCTACAAGCTAAAAGCAAGACCCTCCGGCTTCACAAAAATCCACTTAATTTCTTATTACAGACAGTTTCTTTGTCCTGATCCCATATTGTTCGCCCTCTTAATACAGATACATTATAGATACTTAATTATCCTCTCCCCATCGGGGCTTTTCAGGGATGATTTAAAACACTGGCCAGGGGTACTTTACCACACTGCTTGTGCAGTTTACAATTAACTAATGAGTGCCCCCGTAATGTGAATACCAAATTAGGACAGACGCTAGGGGTGGTCACAGCCAGAGTTTTGTTACGGCCCTAGTGGTTCTTTTACGTCCCACACAGTCTGAGAGTGAGAGAGACAGGACCTACGGTTTGTCGTCCTTATCCAAGAAGACTAGAAAGTCTAACCATTTGTAGATGTCATTACAAAGGCAGCACTTTCTCCTCAATTACTGAAGACCCTGAGTGTTGACCAGTCTGGCCAGGTTAACCTGCGACCTTCTGCACGGTAGCTCGGTGCTAAGTATACTAGGGTTCAAGATAGGATTTTAAGGCAGGGTGTCAATAAGGAATTCCAAGGGGTCAAATTCCCACCACTCCCATCAAACCATTATAATTAATTTTTTTTAATTGTAGGGTGTGGAGTGTTTGACCTGAAACCCCCTCTTACCTGGCCAGAACACTGGATAACTATTGGGTTCCATTACACTGCAATTTAACATCAGGACACACTAAGGCATATATATCAGGGAAATGAGGTGGGGATTGGCCCCTCCATTTGCACTACAAACGAGCCTATTGCTATAATTAATTAATACATCACATCTCCACCTGAACAATCTTTGTTGTCCATCCATTAAATCCAAAATAATAATTAGCCAGTTCTGTACACTTTGCCATAAACAAAGGATGCTTGACTACTTCAGGGGATTTTTTACGCTGAGCAAATTGAACCTGTGTAAACAGAACAAACGTTAGGGTGGAATTAAAAGTCAGCCACTGGTTGTTATGGGTTAAAACTATGGTAAAGGTCAGGGCTGTTATTAGGGGCCATAAGTCATAACACCTGTTAATTGGCTGATGGTTGCTATGTAAATGAACAATGTTCACAGATCAAGATCAGATGTTATGGGTGACAAATTTCATGTTATGCCTGCTTCAAAACTTAATGAGTTTGAAATGACTTAAGGGAAAATAGATTGGAAGACTTCGTATATTAGACCTGATTTCAGTCCTGAATAGTTTGTTATAATTGTTACTCAAAATCCTAGAAACTGTCTCCGAGATAGCTGTAGATACATGTTCATTTGTATAGAACTCTCCTTAAGAATATATGCAAAAATATAGTTAACCCATGGCCCGTGCAACAAGTTTGCAATTGGGGGGTGGAGGGGGGGCTCACTTTGAACACGTTAGCATGAGTCCACTAGCCTAGGGGGCTCTGAAGGCATGCTCCCCCAGAAAGTTTTTAAATTAAAGTCCTCTGAAATGGCTGGAAATGCATTTAAAACTAACATAATGGTTAACATTGCAAAACTTATATAACTTTCAGCAACAAAAAAGCAGTTTTTTAAAACAAGAATTTAATTACCTTTCACCATCATTCTGTTAACTCATATCATAACTGGCAATTAGTAACCTATTTGATCCACAAAGCTCAACTCAAGATATGATTGCCCTTGAGACATTGTACTGTTGAAAAGTGGGGGCCCCTCCCCTGCGCAGTCCTTGTAACCTGTGGTTTGTATTAAATATTTGTTATTCAACTTAAATTATGGAGTCTCTGATCTGTCAGTGAATATTCAAGTGAAGGTAGGACTGAGAGATTGCGGCTATACTGTATTGTCAAAAGACAACTGACCTTTAGAAACTGTCCATCTAGAAGGCGTTTTCCTCCTATACTTTCTTTTGCCTTTCTTGCAGCCATTGCTGAGTAAAACTTAACAAAGGCATAAATGGAACTGTAGTTGAGGTTACTGTCATTCACAACTCTCTCCTCTGAAGCTGCCAGATGGTGAAGATATTTAGTTATTCAGTGTAAGCAAATATATACAGTTTGTCCAGAAATATAGGGAGAAAAGATATCAACCCAAACCATCAGTCTTTTTAGCTCTGTGCAATGATTTGAGAACTATTTTTGTAGTCACATAAAAAGAATGATATTAGTATTCATGGTGATCCACCAAATTTCCTCTGACTCACATTTGTTAATCAAATGTAATGTACATGTATCCATCAATCTATCAACTTTATTAACATCAATCCTTGTTTTTTAAACCAAGGGTAATTACCATCCACCAACTGGGGACACCTATGTTGACTGTATTACCAATGATATTTACTTGATAGAGCGTCGCAATGCTTATTACATTTTTCAAGTTCATTCATACATTGATCATGAGTTTGACTACAGTCAAACCTTGATTACCCCGGACTGGAGTAAATTATAGTCCAGTTAATCTAGAGTCTGGATAATCGAAAATATGTCAATATTAAGAAGACAAATAAAACTGAATTTTTGCTTAGCAGCAAACAAGTCTCAGCCAATCAGAACTCAGTTTACTGCACTTCATTCACAATACATGTGAGCACTTAGTACATTTACTTTTTGAAAAGAAAACAAACCTGTTGCAAACACATTTTTCAATGCCGAAATTAAAAAAATATCATAATGATACATGTAAGCCCTATTTACACTACAGAAAAAAATGGGTCTGGACCCAAAAAAAAGTTTATAGTCAGACCAGATATTTTTGCCGTGTAAACCTTCTGTACCATGTTTGCATGAAATGGATCTGGACTCACTTTTTTCTGGTTTTCAGGGGCCATAGGCACCTATGGCCCCAAAACCGGAAAAAAAAACGAGTACAGACCCCTTTTGCTCTTCAAAAGTGCTGTGTAAATGGTTAAAAAAAATTGGTCCGTACCAACCTTTTTTGGGTCCGGACCCATTTTTTTCTGTAGTGTAAATGGGGCTGTAGTTTCTAGGGATCTTCATCTTGCCATGACCAAATGCTACATAAAATTTTCATGTCGAGAAGTCCTGATAATCAAGGTTCAGATAACAGAGGTTTGACCAGGGCTGTGAACCCTCCCGGATAATCCAGGAGACTCCAGATTTTGGACCATTATCTCCCGGTCTCCAGATTAGAGTCTGAAATCTCCTGGATAATCACCAAAGTTTGCCATTTCTTGTGAGACTCGTCTTTCACAAGAATAAAATATTAAATATTTTGCATTGTTTGACTATTTTACTGTTACTGTAACATGGATAACAAAGTTAAATGTTTCGTCATAGTTCTTACAAGCGTTGCCACTGTAATATTAAGCAATGATGCAATTGGTCAGAAATAAACCAATCAGATCAAATCTTATATACAATGCCAATGATAACATCATGTTGTTATGACATCATAACGACATGATGTTATCATTGGCATTACATCATCTATCACCCCTCACTATCGATTCTCAATATTTGAAGACTCGGGGGGTGTGACAGCCCTGGGTTCGACTGTACCAAATGTTTGACTGGCTCGTGGCCAAGGGAAGGAGAGAGGTTTAGAAAGGAAGGTGTGGGGTTATCAGATTACAAAATGTGACCACAGATTGGGAGGTGGAGGAGCGGGAGTGGTATTAAAGGGGACTGGTGTGTTCTGTGTGTTAATTGTTAATGGTAATGGTAATGGATTTATATACCGCATTATCACATAGTTTCATGGTGGTTTACAATGCTTCTTTAGGGTGAGATCAGACGTCAGCCTGTAAAGGCACCTCTGGCAGCCGCTATCAGTTTATATTTGATCTCACCCACCCACCCAACCCACACATGAATGTCAATTTTATCCTTGGTTTGAATATTTTCTCCTTTTGTTTTTGGGAATGGTGATGTATGGTAATGGCAAAAACCAAGGACAGAATTAATTTCAATTGAACCATAACATTATTAAGCTTACCTTCTGAATTATCCGAGGAATCGAACACTTGAACCTCGTAAACCAAGCCATACTGAGAGAATATTTGTAGTAGCTTAACCTGGTGAGCGCATGGAAACGGCATAAGAGTATACATCCATCAAACACGTAACTTGAAATTGAAAACATTTAATGTCGTGCTAAGTAATTTTCTGCAGCTGATCAAATTTAAATCCTGAGACACTGTGTACACACAAATATCGTTTTCTGTCGAGGTCTGTGGGCGAAAATAAACCAAACGTAAATTCTCAACACTTACTTGTACAGTTTCTTTATCTAGTCGTCTTGAAATGTTCCTGACATAAAGGTTCACATCATTGTTATATGGCCGAACAAACTCGATCAGTTCAACCCCCAATGCCGCCATGTTTGTTTTTGAACTTCCCGCGTGCTGTTTAGTCAGCGGTATTAGTATGAGACTCGTTTCTATTCCTTCCCGGACTAAGCGTCTCCTCACTCTCGCGCGCTTTTGATGGCCATTTCATTTTTCGCGTCTTTCATTTACGGAGCCCCATAAGGGACATGCAACTTATCGACTTGTTAAGATGTCGAGATGTCGAGTTGTCGAGATCTCGAGTTGAGTAGTAGTGATGTCGAGATGTTGGGATGTGGAGTTGCGAGATGTCGAATTGTCGAATGTCGAGATGTCGAGTTGTCGAGATGTCGAGTTGAGTAGTAATGATGTCGAGATGTTGGGATGTGGAGTTGCGAGTTGTCGAAATGTCGAGATGTCGAGTTGTCGAAATGTCGAGATGTTGAATTGTTGAGTAGTCGAGATATTGAGTTGTCGAGACTTTTTGACTCTATCGTTGTCCACATCCAAAAAGTTTTGCAACAACTACATAGCTGGGCACAACTCAACTGCATGTCAATTCATCCTATTAAAACGGAAATTATGTTTATATCCAAGTCTTCCTTCATTGGACCAATTCCATCTATAACCTTGGACAATCATCTGATTAACTGTACAACTCAATCTTCAAGTCTGGGAGTGACATTAGACAATAAGCTTAGCTGGACGCCCCATATTAAATCCATTGCTGCAAATGTTAATGCAAAAATCAACAAACTTAAACAGATTAAGTCTTTTGACCTTCCCACCTTAGAATCCATCTATTTCAAAGGCATACTACCAAGCACAACCTATTGTATTTCTCTGTGGGGCTGCTCAAGCTCATTACAGATTTTGGAGGAATCTCACATCCGTGCTGCTCGACTTATTCATAATCTCAGCCCCTCTATCCCAAAACATAAAGTTTTATCCAAAGTAAAATGGCACCCCTTATCGTATTTTTACAAAAAGAGACTGGCAAGCACAGCTTACCAAGCTTATTATAACTTAGCACCACCTAGTATTACAAATCTCTTTACTAAACATGCAACAAACTACAATTTAAGAGATAACCTTAAATTCGATCTAACCCGTACTTACTGGAAAGGAAACAATGATTCCTTCACCCATCGAGCCAGCATAATTTGGAACAGTCTACCCGTCAAGATTAAGTCTTTACCTTCTTTTGCATTGTTTAAAGCAAATCTTAAAAAACACTCTAAATCTATTGATAGAATATCTTTTGGTTGTAGTTCTACCATTACATTTAAAAACACTGACGATTTTATATATTTTTAGAGTTATTTTAGATATTTATTTGTTAAATAGTATTATTTTGTAACCTATATCTGGCTTAATATTAATAACTATTATTGTAATTACTTTTACAGTTCCATCACATAGTTAGCGTATTTTGTAATTTATTTATACATAGCAGGTCCACATCAGCTTTTGCTGCCAACTTTTTAACCTGCGTTGTTAAATAAAGTATGTATGTATGTATGTATGTATGTATGTATGTATGTATGTATGTATGTATGTATGTTGTATGTATGTATGTGTGTGTGTGTGTGTGTATGTATGTATGTATGTAGAACGCTAACAGGTTTATTGCATGCACATGAAAATGGTGTCATGAACAAGAAGCTCAAAATGGCGATAAAGGTCTTTAGAGTATTTCTTCTGTTAAGCTGTCTTTTCTTCAGCGCACAAGCGGTTCTTGAGAGACACCTACCTGTCTTTGAACAGCAGGTACTCGTGGAACGTGATCAACTGGTAGAAAGGTATTTTAACCTTGGTTTTACGCAGTGTGAAATCTGTGCCTTCCTTGTCCTCGCTCATGGAATCAGGATAAGCCTACGCCAGCTCAAAAGAATATTACAAAGACGAGGCTTAAGGAGAAGGGGACACCATACTGACTTCGGTTTGGTAATTAGCGCAATCGAACAAGAAATGGTAGGAAGTGGTAGTGGTATTGGTTACCGTGCAATGTGGCAGCGACTAAGAAATGATCGAGGAATGGTGGTTAGTCGAGAAACAGTGCGGCACGCTTTGAGGATAATTGATTCCGAGGGAGTATCTGAGCGACTAAGACACAGGTTGAGGCGAAGGCAATATAGAGGCAAAGGACCGAACTTCCTGTGGCACATTGACGGTTATGACAAACTTAAACCCTTTGGGTTTTGTGTTCACGGATGCATTGATGGGTTTAGTAGGCGAATTATGTGGCTTGAGGTTGGTTCTACGAATAGCGATTCGCGAGTTGTAGCAAGTTATTTTGTTGGCTGCGTTAGACAAGTTAGTGGTACGGCAACAGTAGTACGTGCTGATAACGGAACAGAAAACGTGAAAGTAGCGGGTATCCAACGATTTTTTAGGCGTGACTCCAATGATTCTTTGTCAGGGAGCAAAAGCTTCATGTATGGCAAGTCTTCCTCGAATAAAAGGATTGAAGCCTGGTGGGGCCAGCTGCGAAGAAATTGTGCGGAGTGGTGGATTAATCACTTCAAAGAGTTCAGAGATCTCGGTTTGTATTGTGATGGTCATGTCTTGCATGTGGAATGCTTGAAGTACTGCTATATGCGTTTGATACGAGACGAGCTTCAAAAAGCTGCTATTCAGTGGAACCTGCATCGCACTGATTAGACCTTCAACTAACCCTAATTCTCCCCCCGGAAGACCTGATACTTTGTATTTCCTACCATCTTTAACAGCGAAAGAAGTAAGAGATCATAAGTACCCTGTTGCCGATGATGACATCGATGTTGCTGAAGAGCTTTGCTGTTGTGACCCTCCGTCTGACTGCTTAGATTCATTTTCACAACTGGCTACAATTATAATGAATGAGAATGGACTTCATGAGCCTCAGACGCCAGAAGCAGCAAAGGAACTATATATCAAACTTTTGGATGCCATAGAGAACATATGACTTCGATCGTCTCACGCAACATCTTTCTACTTAGTGTTTGAAATTTGTGTAATGAAACTGATGTGGCCATTGTAATTGGACTAATTGGTGCTATGAGCAAAAATGCTACCATTCACAAATGTTCTTCAGTTAAATGTTACAGTCCGTTCTTAAACCCTTATGCAGTTAATATAGTTTCTTACGTCCACCTGATTGAGGATTTGCCTTTATGTAATGCGGCAAGTGTGCAATAAATGAAGGTTGTTGTTTTATAGTAAATTGCCCTTGATCAAAGTGGCTTGGGTGTGAAATCGCAAATATCCAGATTTCTTGTTTTCCATGAAAAATTGTCATCAGAATTGAATGCTGCTACACAAGGGATTTTTGCAACAACAAATGTACTAATCATACCTTGGCATACTAAGGAGTTTTTCGGAGGCGCCACGCAGCTCTCGGAACAGTTCACAGGATTGGCTGAGAAAACAATAAACAAACAACAGAAACAATGGACCCTAGCCCTGAAATAATGGAGCTGCGTGGTAATAAGAACCAATGAAATAAGAGGTTACTGAGAGGTGCGTGGCATCTGGTTTTTCGAAGGGATGGAATACGTTACAGTATGTCACACAACTGAAGACAGTTCTTGGTAAATCTGGAAAGCATATGAAGGAGAGCCTTCTTCGTATCTTGAACGAACCGCAACCACGAGCACTGAAAGTCCGCAATCTCCCCGCAAGTCAATTAAAACAATCTACTGATTCCTACACGAAAATTATGAATTTTATTTCAACAGGAACAGTCTTTTAACTTTACATTCTATATTTACCCAAAACGTCAATTAATAAATACTTTACACTTGCTCCCTGCAAACACCCTCCCATTAATGATGACATACAGTGTTTGAATGCCTCAGGGGTCATGTGATGTGACAATAAATTTAACTTTACAAGCTAACTGGTGGGAACAAGGCTGACTGTCAAACCGAACAACAAAACAATAGTAGACGGTATTTCACTTGATATACCATTGGTAAAAGCTGATGGCTTCGAAATACAAAACCCTGACCAAAATTATTTCTTGGAGGATTGTGCGTCCTGTTCGTGCTATACATATCCTTCTGTGAACTTTACGGATGGACTAATCCACTGGCTGTACTACGTGAAAATCAACGCCGTTAAGAATTGGAAGCGGACAAATGCCTTCGGAAGGCATTTGTCCGCTTCCAGTTCTCATGAAGTGTACATTATGTCCAACTGGACAGAATTTTAATCTTCGAAGCAAAAAGCCCCTAAATAAATACCAGAAACACAACTTGCGACTCGTGGCAGGCAAGTCATCCCTTCCACTCTCCAAACGGAACGGAGCTTATGAAGGTACAGTCTATAACCAATAAAACTCTTCAAAAAATATAAACGGTCTCCTCCCGGCTGAAGCCTCTAGCAGAGCATTTTGCATTTGAGCATTTTTGTATGTTCCAGCGACGTATTTTAAACAGTCCAAGTAGATATCAACGGACGAAACTCTTCACAGACTGGGCAGTCATCCCTACCACCAAAAATTTCTTAAAACGATACGAGACTGGTCGCAAGAAATACAACAACTAAACCAACATCCCGCAGTGCGCGCATTGACGACGGCTACCTCAAAAACTAGGATAGCTCACCTTTTTTAAAAATAGAAATATGTCAGTGAGCATCGTTTGCTCTACATGACTTTGTGCTATTCATGTGCTAAGTACTTATAGCAACAAAAAAAACCCTCCTAGGTCCTTGATATTATTCTATCTGGCGCTCATTCAAGAATGGGAAAATGTTAATTAGTCGAATAATTGAGCTAACTCTATCACCTAATAATTGCTTATGGCATAGAAGTAAGACAGGTAATGATATTCAGTGCTCTTTGTAACAAACCATTAGACTTTTAGGACAGGTCACAAGAATAACAAGGCCAGGATATAAAAGGCCACTAAGTTACTGTTAACTTTTTTAAACTTCAGAGCTGAATTTGACAGTATCTAAAACAAGTCAGTGGCGATTTAGCAACAAATTCGAGACTGCATTTACATATATTCCCTTATAGCACATGCAGCCGGAATTGTGGATGTCTTCAAATTAGGAAACTTAAGCAACAACCACTGTATTTGTACTCTTTTTCAGAGGACAAGAAAAATGTCTTAAAATAAAATCCTTTGCAGTAATTATTGTACGGCAATGTTCTCGTTCCCTTTAGAGGCAAAGTTGCTTTTGGTTTCTAGAATGAACGTGCGTAACTACAGTGATAATGTAACATTAAGGGATTGGTATATAGAAGTTTGAAAACAGATGTATCCCTTGTTGATCATACAACAATTAATATAAGAAATAAACAAGGTCCTGTCGTCAATCCAAAGCTCATCGCTGTCCGCCTGTTTGGTAACAAGTACGCGAAGAATTGAGCCTGCGGGACAAATGTCAGCGGCCTCCCGAAACATCCCGACAACTCGACATCTCGACATCTCGATAACTCGACATCTCGACATCTCGACATCTCGACAACTCGACAACTCGACAAGTCGACATCTCGATAATTCAACATCTCGACAAGTCGACATCTCGATAACTCGACATCTCGAAAACTCGATATTTCGATAGCTCGACATTTCCGCATCTTGACAAGTCGATAAGTTGCATGTCCCTTATGGGGCTCCGTATCATTGAAACTAAAACTCTTTTACCTTCTACAGGCCAATCCGTAAAACTCTACGATCCCATCAAGGCTTCAGCGGGCGATATATGCAGGAGGCTGTTCTTAGTCAAAGTTAGCCAAGATCGGACAATCCATTACTTTTTTCAGTGACCGTTTAAATGATTCTTTTATAATCTTTATTTTATTTTATTTTATTTTATTAGCTTCGCCAGAGACCTGGTAGGGACACTACAACAGCTTGCGCCAATTACTGTAGGCCCGTAACTGCAAATCCTTCCCTCTAATGCAAAACGGATGAAAAACTCCGGGCCAAGACTGGAAAGCTAGGCTGGAATAGACTGGGGGTTTATAAAGGCCTCCAGAAAATTACGCCATATCCTCGCTGAATTCTCCAACAGAAATCCAGTAACTAAAGGCAAATGGGAGGGATTTCTATTTTGCTTCAGTCTTAGCCAGTGCAGGGGTTAAGCAGAATTTTTTCGCAAGATAAATTGTCACTATTTCACACTGCGATGTAAATGTTTCGTATAAGATGAATAAGAAGGTACAAACGTTCTTGCGCAAAACGTTAACCTTTACATCAAACAATCACAAATGTTCTGGGTTGGGATAATTGAGGCCCAAAAGACTGGATTATCAAATTTAGTACAGTGGGACTTCTGTTCTGCTGCGGCCACGTTAGTGAATTTTACTAAAAGTTGCAACAACCTATCCTTTTAAAAGTATGAACTACTTTCACTACAAAGGTCCGGAACCTAAGGCGGGAGTTAACCTAAACATCGTTTTTTAGCCGCTTAACATGGATTTCACGTTGATATCTCGTTCGCGTTTCAAGCAATCAAAAATCCCTCTGCTCATCTCACAAAGCTACGTTGAGGAATAGTTTGTGAATTTTTTTGGGTATATTTGGGAGAGATAATATTTTTTAAAGGATTAGTTAAATTGAGGGAAATAAGAAATTTGTAAGATTTAATAGAGGTGTGATGTCACTTATCTTTTTGTTTGGCGAAGGTAGTAAAATAAAATAAAATAAACTGAATTGGAATTTGAAGTTAGAAATTAGTAGACTCGATAGTAGACGGACACCAAACAGTTCCCCAGCAACCTGCATTTTCCCTTGTGGGGTGTCAACTAACTGGAAGTGTTTCAAAACATTTTTACACCGTTACAATCCCTTCTTCAAACTCCTTCAAAGGTCACACAAATTCACGTCTATCCCCATCTTAAGAATGGTATCTTTGTTGTTTCACGAGATTTTGTCACTTGTCTGTATCTGATTTGAGTGGCCCTACATATTTACGAGTTGAATTTATGGATGAATACACAGTCGGGATTTAACAATGTGACCGTTGACAGCATTAACGAGGTGGCCGCGTTAACAGAATTTTCTAATGAGAATCTGTACGGGCGTTTCGCCTGGATGAAAACTGAAGTGGCCGTAATAGCCGGAGGTGGTCAAGTGGTGGGTTTCCACTGTTCGAGGAACAAAAATCAACCCTCCTTCCAATTTTGGTTTTCAGTGGCCGAGAACAAAATGACCCACAGCAGTCTGGATCATAAAATTCAACAAGACTCGAACAACAAATGTTAATGGTGTATTATGTTTATTTCGCAATCATCTACTGTAATTAATTAAATTTCAGATCGATTCGAAATTGAAGACGGTCAGGAGCCCATGAATAGGAGCCTCCATATGCACTGTTTCCTTGAGTCAACGTTTGCGCGTATATTTCTATTTTTAGAACGACTTTTTCTGCAGGAGACTCCGATTTACTGGGAAAATCTGTTTCCAATACATTCCGCACACAAGCATCCGTAAAAAAATTGTGGCCAAAGGTGGGGAGCGCGTTGTCCCGATCCTTCTCTTGGAAGTTCTAAACAGTGCGTGCGAATTTAGAAACCCGCAGCGTTCTAAAAATAGAAAAGATACGCGCAAAGGTTGACTCAAAGGGCTTGTATGGGAGAGTGAAGCTCCTATTCATGGGCTCCTGAGACGGTATTCTACTTAAATGAACTCATGGAGCTTGTCAAATATGATCATGAATTTCCTGTCTGGAAAGTAGGTCAGATTACAGAATGCTGGTTGGTATATCCAGATCACTTTGATAAGAAGCCCACAGCTCTCTGTCCAGGAGCTGTTTTCGGTCCAAATTTGGCTTGACCACGTTTTGTCAGGGCAAGATACCAGGACGGGTATGGTTTGGATTGATAATTGTTGTACTGGGTCTCAAAAATCTCCTTGAAGACGCAGTCTGATGAGAGTTCATCCTGGAAAAGAAATACATCAGACCGGTTAGCTCTGTTGGTAGAGACTGGACTACCGTGCGAGAGGTCGCGGGCTTAAACCCGGGCCGGACCAACACTCAGGGTCTTTAAATAATAGAGGCCGGAGAAAGTGCTGCCTAATAACATCTGCCAATGGTTTGACTTTTTAGTCTTCTCGGATAAGGACGATAAACAGTAGGTCCCGTCTCACAACTCTTTATAATTGATTCTGTGGGACGTTAAAGAACCCACACACTGTTCGAAAAGTAGGGGCGTAGTTCCCAGTACAGCGCGAATGGGAGCTGGTCATTTTGTTGGTTCGTAATACACCCAAAAGTGATGAATATGTGAGAGTGAATATATGATTAAAGAATGAAGCTGAAAGAAGTTAATCATAGAACTTGCGTTTTAAAGTAATTCTAGTGTGATTTACACTCAGTCAAAACTCTTGCAACGCAGGAACGAAAACTTACATCTGTTGCACATTTTCATTTCACGACAGCTTAGAGCAAGCCTAGCGAGAATGAAGAGAGTTTTGATCCTGAGATATGGTTAACGATTAAAGTTTAATTTAATACGACACTGTTTTACCTTGACGCAGCGTTCAGAAAAGTGAGATAAAAAGGAAGTAACTATTTTGTTTGCAGTTTAGCACGTCAAAGTTGCAGGAAAGACTGTTCATATACTCACTGTGGTGTATAACGAGCCCGTGGAGCTCATCGCAATGTACCTCTTCGATTCTATTCCTTTCAGAATGACTTCACCGATTTGTACAGATGACATCTCAAGAGAAACTATACGCAAAGAGAAAGAGAGAAAGACAATGACTGGACTCCTTCAACTAACCTTTCTTTCACTTTGTGGACTGGGTCAGTGAGTAGGAACAAATTAGAGGAACTTGAATGGGTGCAAACATAAGTAACATGCACCGAATTCATAAGTGGTGGTTGCGTGGAACGACCTGGTTTCGAATGCATGGAAGACAGGCTTGGTGGGCCAGAGATCACAGCAACGGGAAAGTTTCAGACAGTCCCTAACTTGGTTTCTTCGGCTAGACGGTCGTAAATTCCAAAAAAATTTAGACTTTATTTCCAGTTTTGGGCTTTTTTATGAGCTTCAAAACTTACGATAAACTAAGCATCATTTGGGGCGTGTGTCTTTCCTGATTGGACGTCGCAAACGGCTTTGAATACATATGGGTTATTGGCCAAGCGTGAGGTGAAGATGGCGGGATATTGGCTAAGTTCTTTTTTTGCGTGTTTATGGGCCGAGGAAGTCTAGGTCCATAATAATATCGCGACATCTTCACCGAGCAAGCTGGGTCAATAAAGAATTTATTATATGACTCAAAGGACGCTATTAAAAGACAGTAAAACGCGGGACGAACGGGCTATCCCGAGCGGTCAAGATGGCTCCATCTTGACCTCGCGGGTAGCCAATTACAGCAGGAGAATTGATTCATCTTGACCGCTGAAAAAGCTAGACATATAATAAATGTTTACATAGACTTACCGCGATGTGCGACGTCAAACCAGGGATAGACCCATGGTGGTGGTGTGACAGATGATGGCTAGATTTCGTAACTTTTACAGCCTACTGTCACGAGATCAAGAAACGGGAAATCTAATTAAACGAGACGAGGCTCATTGTTTGTTATGTTAATTTGCTTTCGAGTGTTTTCAGTCTAAAATTTCTCTTTCGTGTCAGTCGATGAGCACCAAAATTGTGGCCTTCCGCTTTTTAGTTTCAAGTTGTACGTCAATCAGTGGCCTTTTTGATATTTGGAAATTCAGTTTTCTGGCGCCGGCCGTGTAAAAAAGTCTCAGTTTTCAAGAAAATGAAATACGCAAAGGAAATGGTCATGAAGAGCAGGCTAAAATGAGAGGGAAAGGCCAGAGGAACTATGGTTTATTGATGTATATTCACGTGTTAAACAAAAATTTCTAAGCAAAGTCTGCAACTGATTTTAGACAAAAAATACGGTTCTTTTTTCTCTCCAAGGGATAAACTTTTCAAAGCAAGGAAAGAAAGGAAGACGGGATGAAAGCTATTTTTCGGGTAAAACAAGGTCATCTACTAAAATAAATCCAATTTATTAAATTTGAAATTAATAAATTTGATTTTCAAACGTTTTCGGCTCCTGTCAGTTAGAAGTTGCTATCACGGTATTGGTCTGTTTTATTCTACTTTTCCATTTTTCTAGCTTAAAATCACGTAAATAACATTCTCAGCCGTGAAGTAAAAAACCAAATATACATTTTAAATTTTTCAACGTTTTAGTGCCATCATATCTCTTCGATTTATACCGCGCTACGATCAGAGACAGCACGACCAACTTCCGATTGAATGACAGATCAGGGGCACCCAACGACAAGTTTCGGTAGATATCTGTTCGGTGGAGGGTAATTCGCCTTGGGTTTTCGGCGTCGATTAAAGAGTGCACTCGGATTTTCGGAACTAAAACATGGCCTAAAAGATTCGTAATTGGGAAATTATAGCCCCTGAGATTTTCGGAAAGGTCGTAATTGCTGCTTTTGACAGTCAAAAACGTAAGCTAGCAGTTTCGGAAAGAAAATAGTTCCCTAGAAAGTTCGTGGAAAGTTCATTTCAGCTTGCATTTTCCCAAAGGAAGACTTTGTTCCCTAACATTTTCGAACAATTAAAACTTCAGCTAGGGAATCCGAACAGATCAACTTCTTCTAGTTTATGAATACATTACTTTAAAGAGACTTGAAACATCATAAGATACTTAAAAATGCCTTTCTATAGCTTTTGGTTGATTTGGCTCGTTGGGTGCCCCTGACAGATCGACCGGCAGATAATCCAAAGCTGCCTTCTCTAAACCGTTTCGTTTAATTTCCTTTTACACAGTGAAACTCGAAGGAAATCCGAACAAACCATCATGTCCCGGCTTTTACCAGGGCAACTTGAATCGACTGGGAGGTCCACTAGTAGCCTATAAGTGACTGTACCTTTTACGTTTGCCCAATGTTATTTTAGCAATTCTTTAAATAAATAAAAGCACTTCCGTAATTCTAGCTGTGGTAAAGAATCTTTCAGAATGATAGAACCGATGTGCTCGATTACAAATCTGTTATAATTATTACGGTGGCAGATGTTGTGAGGGTACTCTCATATACTTACTGTATTTATCGTTTTCATCTTTGCTCCCTTCGACCCTGTCTTCAGTGACTCGAAGAAAATAGCCGTGTCGACAAGTCAAGCGAGTTAACCGCGAGACATTTTTAGTGATCACTTCATCGCTCATGGTTCACTGCAGAACGTTCTCCTTGTCTACCTCTTGTGCGAACTGTTCGACACGTCTTTACTGTGGAACGTTTCAATAAAATGAATATGAATCAGTGGTGCAACTCAATTGATAAACATTTCGTTTCGCCCCTCTTTGCATTTTGCACGTGGATATCGCGTGATTTGGCTTCGGCTCATTTGTTTTTCTTTTGGCCAGCAGTTTCCTTCTTGAGCAATTCCTTTGACGACTTTAAAGGAGCACTGTCACCAGGATTTTTGCTGTTTTTGGTTCAATTCTGCCAAAATTACTGCCTTTTACCTGTTATCGTGCAAAAAATGCTCCTACAGAATCAGCAAGATGAATTCCAATGAAATTTTAGCAGGAAGAGCTAACCATAATACTTTTTTCGTGATTTTTCAATGCATAGCTTGAAATTTTGAAAAAACTGGCAAGTTTTTTCAAATTTCAATCCATTTCCATCCTCATCATCTTAGATGGAATACAGAAGTTTATATGTCAATGCAGTACTACAGTCTTTGGCAACAAAACTAGACCATTATTTTAAGGTTTCCACTGATGCATTGGCAGTTTTAAGCTGTTTAAAGTTATGGTACAATAGCGTGACACTGCCCCTTTAAGTCATCTTAAAGAAATTTCTTTTATTTTCCGAGTTCAATTTCTTTATTTACCACTATACTTTTATAATTATTGATTCACACAAAATTACACATTTCTTACATCCACTTACCACTGATTACAGTTAATTAAGGTTACAAACTATGCCTCAAGCCGACATGGGCAATGCCGATAGAAAATATTTTGATTAAAGTTTTGAATATTCATACAGGATACATAGTTTTACTATTTGTATTGCCTATATCGTGTAATAATTATGATGATGACGATGATGATGATGATGATGATGACAATGATCAATCAGAAGACGGTGATGATATAGTGACGATGACGATGATGATGACTTTATTAAAGTCTCAAGTCTTTGCGCTGCTAATTGGGGAGACTAAATCAAATCAAATCTAAATCAAGAAGAAATCAAATCAAATCAAATGTTGGTTTTTGTGGAGCAAGTAGAGAACCAACAAACTCAGCCCACTAATGACGCTGAGTCCGGGAATCGAACCCAGGACACATTGGTGGAAGGCGAGTGCTCTCAGCCTCTCACCACTACGCCAACCCTGCTCCCCCAAAATGATATGATGATGATGATGATGATGATGATCATCATCATCATCATCATCATCATCATCATCATCATCATAAAACTAGCTGCCTTGTTCATGTGCAATCCTCCCGCACTGATACAGACCGTCATTCTTTCATACGGATCCAAAGCTAGTTTCGTTCGGTCAGTGAATTTGACAGAAGGGCCGTATCGGTGTAATTTACGGCCAGTCCGTGAATTCCATCTCATTAAGGGGACTTAGAATATTGTACTCGCCTCTTTAGTGGGGAAAATTATTGTGACAATTCGCACAGTTCGCTCGGTCTGTGAATTACAGTAACACACATGGAGCGTATGGAGTAATTGACGGTCCGTGAATTGCACATCCCTACCACCTTCCCGACGTAACTATCGAACCACTGATCGAACTTAATCAAACTTAATTAATCGGGCCCCAATCACAAAACATTTTGGCCAGTCGAACCTACGTTTGAGGGCGATTAGGTTTGATCTTGTCCGATTTGAGGCTGGATGGCATGGCGATTGGAAAACAACGGCAGACGTGGTATTTTGGTTGTTCGATTGTGTTTGATTATCGAACTAATCGAACCTAATCGGCGGGCATTCATTCGGGTTTTCCATTATCGTGCAGTCCCGGCCACACGGTGACATTTTTCTTCTCTATCGTTTTTCGTGAGCTATGTTGTTGAAATGCGAGTTTTCTTCTAGATGGATCCTCCCTTCAAAATAATTCCATCGCGAAATAGTTAACAAGCAAACACACTGTTGATTTTCCGTTTAAAATTTATTCATTGTTTATCATGTTTATTATTATTATTATTATTATTATTATTATTATTATATGCCGTTTAAAATTACTTTCATAGCGTGAACGTTTATTGTACTTTAGGTATTACAAAAACAGGACAGTTATACTCCAAAAGAAATTAAAGTTTAATCAGCGTCTTTATATCTGATACAGACACGGCTTAATTTTAAGTCCGATTTTCTAGGCCAGAAATATACCAAAAATCAAAATATTTTAGTGTAAGAATGGATAGACTGTATACAATTAAGCTTTTGAAGCCTTTCAATAAATTCGCAATTCGTGTTTTATCAAGTCCTAAAACACTCGGCTGCGCCTAGTGTCTTAAACTTGATAAAACACTCCTGCTCATTTATTTAACATTACATATGACAAGGTACTTTTAATACACATATCCACCGTTATTCAAGTTAATCACAAAAATTACAATTTCCTCGATTATGATTGGTTTAAAAAACTCCTATTTTTCACCAATTCACTTGCCAAGTTGTTATCGGACAGTTTGTCATTAGACAGTTCAATAAGACAATCGCATTCAAAGTAGTATTTGAAATCAGCCAATCACATTCAAAGTTGTAGTTTAAATCAACCAATTACAACCTTGGTTTCAATCACCATACATTTTCATTGTAGTCAATTTCAAATTGACATTAAAAAATTAACGCTTCCTTTTGTCAGTCTTTTATGCAAAATTTCTCTTCCTTTTAGAACTTGGCTCTTCTTCTATTCTCGGAAATTGTAATTTTTATGATTAATTGGTAATAAGACTTTGTGTCTTCCACTTCGGTCTGTAATCATACTCGTAATAAACAAATCGGACTCCCGCTGCGCGGTCGTCCGATTTTGTTATCACTCGTATGATTACAGACCGAATTGGACTCCACTCAGTCCTATTACCATTACTTATTAAAACTTGAAGCTCAATTTGACACAGGTAAACGCGACCAAAGGAGGACAACACTCTGGTAAGGACCGGGGTGCGATAACGGCTTAAGAAGCTCTGAGCACGAATTACGTGGATTGTATGGTGCGCATAATGCCTGAATAAAAATAATTATATCAAAACAGCGCCCTCACTATTGGCTACTCACTGAAATTCTGGATTTTATCACCTCTCCGGGCATCGTCTTTGATTTTCGCGTGAGTTTCCGTTGAACGAAGGGACTTCTTTAATACGCTATGTACTTTTCTGGTATGTAGTAAATAGATATTATTCAGCCTAGTCCCCAGGCGTTCTCGGTTCGGTCAAACCCAACTGTCAGCGGTGACGTCACCAAGAGAGACTCGCCGAGAACGCCTAGCAAATACTGCCAGAACATGACAGAACTTTGTACGGAAAAGCAACGCAAAATAACGGACTAAAAAGGTTATTCCACAAAGTTAGAACTTACCGTCGTCTGTGGACACTTCCATTATCCTGGATTGTCGCATCGGCGGGAAGCTTTCACACGATACTTCGTGGAAACTAGTAAATTCCAACCAGGGTTTTTTTGCGCTAAAAATCAGGGGTATTTTGGCAATATTTGCTGGGCGTTCTCTCGCCCACTCCTTCCCAGACTTTGCGCGGACAAGGGGGAAGAGGGAACGCCTAGGGACTAGGCTGGATGTTATTGACCTCGCAGTAAAAAAATTGCAGGAACACGCTTGGAAAATTATGTCGAGTATCTTACCTCATGACGAGTAAGCCAGAAACGAGACCCAGTATAGCGCAAGTACTTGAACAAACTTTACCATTATCGTTCTCTTTATCTACTTTAGGCCCTTTTCAAACGTCGGCTACTGCCGTGTCAGCTCAATTAATCGAATTACTTAAGCACGGCAGTAGCACGACGTTTGTTGAAACCAAGTCCGGCGAGCTACAGTCGTGCTGGACGGCAGTAGCACGACTTTTGAACGGGCCTTAGAGTTAGCAAACAGACTTGAAGAGCTTTTTAAAATGCACTTATCCGCAAACTTCAAGTGGGAAGTTTAAAATATTGATCTGTCAGACGTCCACAAGAGAAACAGTTGCGAAATGAAGGGATCCTCTTTGTTCAGATACACACATAGAAGGCTGTCACCTTTCTTCAACCATGCGTTGGCGTTTTGTCTCTTGCCATGGCAATTTTAGTTTTGCGCCCACTCACTAGACCTGTGTTTCCTCTTGTCCATTGCCGCAAATCGACGAACACCGTCGCGTTCCTTGAAAAATAATTTTTAAAAAGTACATTTATGAAATAGCCATAAATTCCAGTTTCAACTACAAAAATGTAGCACAGGAACAAACAGGATTAAAAAAATATGGCACTGAACTTTAGCCAGATATGTTTAAAAACTTAAAAGGACTAAAAAGTTCAGGACAGTTGCTAAAATTCTATAATCTTTACCTTTAGATTGCTCACTGCATGGGACCTTGTTCAGCCACAAATATTTGACTATAATCCGAGCGATTTTTCCGTTAAATTAAACCACCGAGAGTAAATTTTCCACCAGAGAAGGGGGTTCGGCTTATAGCCGATAATTTTCGGGGGGAAAAAGTTCAAAGACCCAAAGACAACAATAAAAATGAGAGCAAAAAACAGGTTTTCTGTGTTATCATTGACTTTTTTATATGTGGTGGCTCGTAAAGGAACCATTTGCTAGTTTTGCTTCAAGGAAAGTTTCATCAGTCGTTGTTGGCATCACACTTAACCTGTGTTGCTTCACATACCCTACTATAAGCTCGTTATCTCCACAGAAGTCGTCACATTTCCTGTGAATTAATTGGGTCTACTTTGTGATGTTATCTGTGGAAGAAATTCTTCAATGAACTTGAGCAAAACCATCCTGTTTCTGCTTTTGGGATCAAGCACAACCGAGCGTGACTCAAAGCACGTTCTGGCTTAGTAACCTCTCGCTCACCTAGCCTGCCAGATCATACAAGATGGCGGGTCGTCTACAACTTCGATCTTTTGTGTTTTGGAAGTGTTTTGAGTTTTTTTGGCATAAAAAGGTTCCAAACATTTCCTAAAAGTTACAAGGTTCGTTAAAATTCCTTTATGGTGAAGGTGTGGCATTGAATTTTTCAGATTTTCAACATAATTCTCGCCACGCGTATTTTTTTTCTCCACGGAACTTCGGCATTCGATTTTCAAGTCTCGGCTTATAGCCAAGAGTTTTCTGGGGTTTTTTGGTGAATATCTGGTCACTACTCCACTTGCGAAGTTTAGGGTCTCGGCTTATAACCGGGATCGGCTTATAGCCGAATAAATACGGTAAGTAGTGTTTAAGTTTTGTTTGATTGAAGCTCAGTGTCGATCCCCATCGAACTAATAACAATCCAAGTGACCTGAACAGCAGGCGTTTCTTTCGGGCCGTTTTCAATTTTCTTTTGTTCTTTGACTGCGCGAAAACTGAGATGAGAGAAAGTTGGGAGGATCGATGGGAGGGCTCCTTCCCAAGCTCCTTCCAATTTCGTCTCTCATCCCAGCTTTAGCGCGGTCAAATGGCATAAGAGCCCGGAAACTCCGACCGCGGAAACCCTTGGTACGCAGGCGCGCAGCAATCGATCCACATGACACAGCGGTGCCTTTAATGGTAATGGTAATGGGTTCGTCAACCGCACATATCACATAGTTCCATGGCGGTTTACAATGCTTCTCTAGGGTGAGATCGGACGTCAGCCTGTAAAGGCGCCTCTGGCAGCCGCTATCAGTCCATATTTGATCTCCCCCACCCACCCAACCCGCACATGAATGTCAAAGACAGATGAAAGATAGAGGTAGACCACCACACCGGGAACTACGTCCCCCTCTTTTCGATCAATGTGTGGGTTCCTTAACGTCCCACAGATTATAAGATACAAGACCTAAGGTTTATCGTCCTTTTCCAAGGAGATTAGAAAGTCTAACCTTTGCAGATGTAATTACAAAAGCAGCACTTTCTCTCCTAAACTATTTTAAGATCCTGAGTGTTGGTCCGGCCGGAGTTTCAACCCGCGACCTCCCGCACGCTAGTGCGGTGCTCTACCAACTGAGCTAACCGGTCGGCGTTTAATTAATTCATACCTTCCGCGGTAGTCTCACTGTCATCCGTCTCCGCTAAATTCTCCGCTTTACGACGTTTATACCTCGCTAAAAGGAAGTTCACTTTACCGCCAATAAGAACAGCGAGGAGAAAGAAGGACAGCGCTATCACGCAGGCAAGAAATATGGGCGACTGGGAGTTGAACACATTCATGGCACCATTGTCATCGTTAGTGGACAGCTGTGTACTCTCCACTACCTACAAACCAACAAAGAATAGCAGTTGTGACGAGCTGCAGAAGCCCATGAGTAATCCTGTACCTCTTCCAGACCTCTATTCTCATTCAGGTCCCTATGACCTGTAGCTTCTTTTGTTATTCAGGGCTAGGGGTATTGTTTGTGTTGCGGTGTCATCTGTTGTTTCATTCTCTCTCTGTACAGGGGCCTCCAACAATAACAGGACATGTCGATGAAAAAAGATGGCCGGGGAGAGGGGGGTGATTACCCGATTTATGAGAGTGGTAAGGTACACGGCCATAACAGTTCAAAGAACAAAAGTTTAAGAGCTTCTCAAACGTTTCTGTTATAAAATGTGACTAAAGGCGGCAATTTCTTAAAGACCCATATTTATCAGTTGATCTCGGGACTGCTTTTGTGAGAGATTTTATAGAGATTTTATTTCCAATTCAGTAAGAGTAGAGTCAGATCTAAAACGAGTTAGGCATAAGAGCATTGATAGGAATTTTACTTATATCAGGACTTTTCATGATTTATACACCAAAACGTTTATCCCAAAAGCTTTTGAGTCATTGTGTTCTTATTTTGTCTTGGCTACGTAAGTCAGCTAGCATTTATCCGATCCTGACAAACAATGGACACAAAACTTTTGTCATCTCGAGGTAAATAGTCTATAGACTACGGTGTAGTCTTGAAAGATACTGCAATTTGTTCAGTGGAAAACCACTATTTTCTCATACGGCTCATTTCAGGCAGGACTGGCTTTGATGGACTTGGATCTGAAAGCTGCCCTTACCTCTGTGGCCCGGATGTAATTGCTTGTTATTCTAAGTACGTCATTGTAACGGAACTTGATCACATTTGACAAGCAGTCTGAAATATATTCATCGAACAATTGGTTCCTGTACGCCACACCGAAAGCGCGACTGTGCCAGATGAACTTGGCCACGGAAAGTTGTTTGGACGGGTCCTTCCTCTTCATGGACTCTATACCGGTAAATAATTCCTCCAAGATCCCATCGATTCCATCTCCATTCTTCAGTGCGTGGAACATCTTATCAGGGTCTTCGAGGGCTACGTGAATTGTGAGAAAAATGTTTGTGCTGTAAACTATTTAACATCAAATTGAATTTCTAACATGGTAAATGAATTAAACTAATGATGATATATGTGATTGATTCAACGCCGTCACATGCACGCAAACTACAGGAATCGAACCTAGAGACTCGCCGATTACTAGTTCGGTTGCTCTAAGATTAAGGGAGACTCGAGGGAGCTTTCGCACTTAAACTAGGTCCATGTGAATCTTGTTCTTAAGCTCTGCTCTAGCATGTTCCACAGACCTAATGTCCTCTCTCAAGTCTAAAGGGAATCCTAGATGTTTACAGCCAATAGAAAATGTAGCTTAAGGCGGGGGTACGTACCTGAACACCGTTTTTTCGTGACTTAACATGGATTTAACATTGATAAGTCGTTCGCGTCTCAAGAAATCAAAAATTCCTACGCTCATTTCGCGAAGTTATGTTGTGAGATATTTTTTGAATTTTTTGGTGATTTTTTATGGGTTTATCTGGGAAGAGGTAACTTTTCTCAAAGGATTATTTAAATTCAGGGAAATTGTAATAT